>PVKC010006399.1:0-31426 GCA_004027635.1 Crocidura indochinensis
AGGAAGGAAGGAAGGAGGGAAGGAGGGAAGGAGGGAGGGAGGGAGGGAGGAAGGAAGGAAGGAAGGAAGGAAGGAAGGAAGGAAGGAAAAAAGGAGTCATTTCTCATGAAAACAAATAATAAAAGTTTAAAATTTTGTTACATATAGTAAGAAATGCATTAAATTGTACAACTAGTACTTCCATATATTTAACGTAAATAATTATTTACTCTTATATTTCTAAAATGTTAAGTTTTCTCACCAGGGACATTATTTCATTGGCTTATATTTTGAAGTTTGTCATGATAGACTTCATTGATTTTAACTGAAACTTAATAACCAAAATCTTAGATGATAAAATGTAAAGAGATGTGAGTAAATTGTATTTTTACCAAATTGTCATTAGAGATATGAAGGAAAACTTCAATAGAGTGAATATTAAATATTCACTCTAATATTTAATAATATTTAATATACTAAATAATATTTAATATTTAATGTACTAAATATTAAAGGACAGGTATGATCAAGAGTTGACAGGAATTTGCTGAGTAGTTAAGAAAATGGGGGAGAGGGAGCCGGGAGGTGGCGCAGGAGGTAAGGTGCCTGCTGCCTTGCCTAGGACGGACCACGGTTTGATCCCCCGGTTCCCATATGGTCCCCCGTGCCTGCCAGGAGCGACTTCTGAGCGCATAGCCAGGAGTAACCCCTGAGCGTCACTGGGTGTGGCCCAAAAACCAAAAAAAAAATAATAATAATTTAAAAAAAAAGAAAATGGGGGAGAAAAGTGAAGATAGTTCATGTGTCTGAATATGTATGAATATTATTTACAATATGGAAGAAGTAGGGTGAGCCTATCTCGAAATGACACAAATTTTAAACAAAATAGTTTTTTTTTTATGTAATACTTAACAATCAAGGGAAAATATTCCCTAGATGTTTGTATTGTATTTGTTACCAGAGTCCTGTTGGGAATTTTTGACAAGACACAATTTTAGGATATACTAGGTAGAAATAAATTCTTATGATTTTGATGAGTTAGAGACATGAAAGCACTAAGACACATATGGTCTCCTGGCTTGAGATGGGAGCCTCTGAGCACCACAGTCTATGTCCAAACACTAACAACTTCAGTAGAAGATGGATGAGGAAGAAGAAGGAGGAGGAAGAAGAAGAGGAGGAAGGAAGGAAGAAGAGGCAGAATAGCTATTAATGGGTAGAGGGAAAAAATCAATATGGGACAGAAAAGACAAGAAGGAGCTCTGTCTATCCTATCCATCTCATCAAGCTAGTAATGATAATGTAAATCACCAAGCATGTAGCTCCAAAGTCTAAAGAAAAATTAATACAAGAATAGATCCAACGGAGATTAAAACATCATAGATGGTTTGCCTTCTTACAAATTGTGTTACTGTGTAATCATGTTACAGACTGAGAGAAAGACCATATTGCTGAAGCCTAATTCTATATTGATAAACTTACATAAGTCTTGTGTACATAAATTTATTGGCATATAATTTGATGATAAAATTAAGTTTCTTTTTAACCTTGTATGCAGTGATAGTTCAGTGCCAAATGATAGGGATCTGGGGAAAATATTGTAGGCATTTACATATGCTGCCTGAACTAATATATATATATGCATATGTAGCAGTTTATAAATTATATATTACATGCTCTTGTGTATAATTTATAAATCTATACATGTGACTTCACAATTTAGAATGGCATATCCTAATAATTAACTTGGGTTTTATATTTTTGTAACTATTCCAAGTATGTGATAATTAAATAAAAATCTTAAATTTAGTTGATTTATCTGTCAGAATCTTATTTTCAATGACTCTTCAATATAGTAAGTGGATTTCTTGTATTTCCACAGTGCTGATAGTTATTCCCTTTTAAGGTAAAAACATTGTCCAAAGCTGTAATTATCTGGGATCACATTCAATATTTGAGTTCTGTGGTGTCCATTACAGCCTTGCACAGTCAAACTCTGCTAATTCTCCACATAGTCCAATCTATTTACTGAGCATTCACATTTGCCTAGTGTTTAGATGTAGAAGACAATGACACTATTTTACTCATATTTGTCTATCTTCAATTATAAAACAAATTTCAAAAATCTGAACTTTCAATGATTTATTTTGTGTATGTATGTGTATAGATCTAAAGAAAGTATTATAATAAACAAGTAGTCAATACACTAAAAATTACTTATACAATTTTCAGTTTGCAAGAATAGCTTTAAGATCTTGCAAATATAAAAACTTTGGACACCTTGTGTTTATGAAGAGTTTGAAATCTTTAACATTTTTTGAGTAATAAAGTATAATTTGCTACACATTTATGATACAGTTGAAATTCCTGAACAGATTTTTCTTAATAAATGAGTCCATAACCTATAAATTAGCAATATGTTAACTTGAGTTCTAAAAACTTCTCTTAAAAAAACTAGATCCAGGACTGGAGGGATAGCATAGTGGATAACGTGTGTTCCATTGCACAAGGATGCACATGGATGGACCTTGCACATGGATGACCTATGTTCCATTCCCAGAGTCCCAGATGGTCCCCTGAGACAGGAGAGATTTCTGAATTCAGAACCAGGAGAAACCCCTGAGTGTCACTAGATGTGGCTCCTCCCCCCAAAAAAATCTATATCCATCGTAAGTTCAGTTGTGCAAAATATAGGTTGAGGAGAAAAATTATAAAACAAGCTTCAGTATCAATTTCACCTATTGTATGTCCAGCAGCAGAAAGGAGCATATGGGGCATTGTTAGCACAAAAATAATAATTCTTTTATATATTGCTCACTTGGTGCAGTCATTATTCTCTTTATCTGATATGATTTTTCCAGTAGCCCTAGGCATTCCTAATTTAATTTTCAAAAAGGAATCTGATGCACAGAGAAATTAAACTCAATAATTTAGTAAAGAAGAAACACACTTATATTCAAGGATTCAGGAATTCTGGTTTCCAGATTTGTATTTTAAAGTATTTTCTTTTTAAGCTCTCCCTTTGAATATCTAAAGACCCCACTTCAGAGTCAGCATGAAAACAGATCATCCATAGCATGAATTGCAGGCTTGAATCTTCCAGTGCTTAGCATGGCTATAGAAATGATCGAGCATGTGCAGAATGAAGATGATAGCTTTTGCCCCTGCTCTTTTAATTATTCATTGAACATTTTGAATCACTCTCATTCGGTTCTATCATTTCAGGACATGATCATTTCTGGGCTCCAGCCTGAAACTTCCTACTCCCTTACTGTCACAGCCTACACCACCAAAGGAGATGGTGCTCGCAGCAAGCCCAAATTGGTGTCCACCACTGGGGCAGGTAATTACAACCATAGGTATATGTGCCTCAAACAGGCTCCTGGTGACCTTTTCATTTTCGATGTCTTATATCAAAGAGCTGAAAAGAAACTATGGTCATCTCTTGTATTAAAAACTTTGCATAAAATAGTCAGTTACTCAGCAGATGTTTGAAAGAATGCAACAGAGCTATTTTCTCCTCTGTGATTTATTTTCTCATCAGGATAAAATTGTTAAAAGTAAATATATGAGTATATTAAAAATGGCATGATTTGGGCTGGAGAAATAGCTCAATAGGCTGTGTATACGTTGCAAGCAAAAGAACTTAGTGCAGTCACTGACATGGCATGATATCCTGAACATGATGAGAGGTAAGAGCAGCCCCTATTATTAAACATCAGGTATATATAAAGCCACAAGCTGAGAAATAAAAAGATATGGGTCTTAGAGACAGGGCAGTGACTAGGGTATGTTTTTGAAACAATGCTCAGAGGTGGACTCTTAGAGAAAGGCTACTTGAACTAAGATATAAATGATGTGAAACCAGGACAAAAATGACCATATAGAAAGTGGGGGCACCTATCTCTATCTCCGATTCCCTCTCCATCTAGAAGAGTTACCTTCATGATCTAAATCGACAACCTGAGTTCACTTTTTATTTTTGCTTTCTCATTTTTACCTTTTATCCTGGAGCCCCCCCCTTTACTGGAGATAAGGTTTATTGAAAGGAAAGATGGAGAACAGAAAAGACAATAAAGGAAAACGGACAAAATAAATGGTATAGTTATTCCTTTCTAAAGAACAATGCTTCTTAATGGTTTATAGAATCACGTTGGGGGGCCACTTTTGGAAATGCGAGCATAAAAAATAAATGACATTGTATAACAAATAAATTAAGAAATAATTGCAAAAGAAATCTCTTGCAGTCTCTTTATATAGTGTTCTCTTATGGAACATTTAAACTATGATTTGGTTTACCTGAATCACTTCTCACACAACTTTCTAGGAACATACCTCTATGTAGCTGCATAAAGTAAAGAACAGCTGTGATGTTGAGTGCCCTCCTGGGTGCCATGCTCACTGCCAAATTTGTCTAAATGTCATAAGATTTGCCTCACTCACATCCCACCACCTGGAATTGCCTCAAGCAGCGGGATCACAGATGGTAAAACTCCTTCTAGACAAAGTCTTCTGGGTTTTTTTCTTTCTTCTTTTTTAAGAATGCCATCACATCAAGCTCATTTAGCACTCTGCATAGGAAATCCATGTTCCATGGTCCATGCTGACTCTCTGACAGGAAGCAAGCTCTATTGAAGTGGAGGCAACCAAGAGTAAAGCCCTGAAATTGAATCCCAAAATGAAGATAATATATTTACCACATCCATCTTTATAACTGTGTCTTCAGAGAGTCTCAAACTCATATTGTCTGTAAGTTAGAGTTCCTGTAATAAGGAAAAGAAAGTAGGAGATTTATAGCCAAGACATATAAATCTTTTAGAAAGAGAAGAGATTGCCTGCTTAAAGGAGCTCATAACTTTCTGTTACTGAACAGAAAATATTTGCAATGTGCACATCTTATATGCTTATATAATTTTTCAGTAATTTTTATTCATAATTTTTGATATATCAGTGGACACCTTTGTATTAAGAGCTAATGTTTATAATTTAGTTTGCTCTGCATTTATTTCCTTGAGACTTCTCTAACAAATCTGGGTTAGAAGTGTGAAAATACAGATATATAATTTCTTTAGGAGGATCGTTGTTTTCTTTGCTGCCAAACTACAGTTAATAACATTTTCTAGTTATAACTTCATCTCAGTAAATCATTGAACACATTAATTTATATGATTATTAAATTATATACTAATTATATGCTTATAAATAATTACAAATATTTCTCACATATGTGAGCTCCTACTAAGCATAATTATAGAACTAGTTACAGTTCCTATGGAAAACACCAAAATTTCACCAAATTATATTAGAGTTATAATATATTTGGAGCAAATATTTTTATTAATATACTTGTTTTTAAATTTTATGAACAATCAATTTTGAAATTAAGAGTACCAATCCTGACTTAAGCAATCAATCAATTTAGAATTTATTTAACCATGGTTGTAGTTTTTAAATAAAATGAAGCCTGTGTGTTTCAATTATTATGAAAGTTTGGGATTTTCGTGGATAATGTTCCTATTGTTTGGTATCATAATTATTAGTCTACTTTCTAAAGTCTTAAGTTTTAAGGCCACTTGAAACTGCATTTAAATTCTTCCTGTATTTTTCTGGAGAGGGGCTACTCAGTGGTACTCATGGATCTCTCTCAGTCTTAAACACCTCATCAGAAAATGGCCTCTATTTTAGTATTCCCACTTGACATTTCTCTAAAAATCTAGTCCTGCAGTGCTTTGTCACCTGGGCCATGAAAATGACACTCAGGGGATCATTGGTTCCAGAAGCTAAACTTGGGACCTCATGCAAGATAAACATCCATTCCATAATCTATCTTCCAATCTTTTTCTATATTTTATTATCACTGTTACTGAGGTAGGGGGCAAGGATGTGCTTAGAATTTACTCCTGACTTTAATGTGGAGAAACTAAAAGTAATGTTATATTGTAAAATAAAGTCCAAGAATTGTGAGATCACCCCACATGCCATTATTTCTAACCCAGGCCTATTTGAAGCAGGTAGGGCAGCAGTGAAGGATTAATAAACAAAGCTAGTCAGAAGAGACCTGGAGTGGCTTCTTGTATCTCTAAGAATGCCAAGCCAAAAATTGGCCTTTCTTTTATTAAAACAATAGCAAAGGTGGAAGGTTGAGAGAGAGACAAAAGTACCTATCCAGGTGGGCTTTTACGTATCAAAGGAAGAGTTTTACAAGAAAGAGGAAAATGGGAGAACACCTTTTCTTTAGGTTAGTAGCTGGATGTCATCTTATATTAGACCAGTTAGTTATGATTATTAGTATTAAGCTATTAAAGTAAACCTAAATTTAGCAGTATTGTGAGTGTGTGCTCAAGGATCACTCTTAGCAGGTTTAGGATCGTACATGGTACCAGGATCTGAACCTGAGTTTGCCACATACAAGTGTTCTACCCTATATAACTCTCCTATAGCTCCAACACCAATTTTCAATATTTTAAATTGATTTTCCTACTTCATCACGTAGCCTTGTTTCACTACAGTAGAAAAGAGGGCTGTAATATGGAGGGCTTAAAATATTATTGATTCAGCCAATTATGATTACTAAGGTGTTATGGTAAAGCTAAACTTAGGGTAATTGTGAATATGCTGATTGATCAACAAATGAGTATTATTGAGAAATAAAAGGCAGCAGAACATGTGTCCTTTTCTTTTTTTTTTTTTTTTTTTTTTTTGGTTGGGGAGGGTTGAGTCATACTTGGCAGTGCTCATGAGTTACTCCTGAATGTACTATCAGAAATCACTTCTGGTGGGCTCAGGGAACAATATGGGATGCTAGGGATTGGACCCAGATCAGCCACATGCAAGGCAAGCACCATACCTCTGTGCTATCACTCCAGCAACATGTGTCCTTTTTTGAAAATTGCAAATAATTTTAGTGAAGAAGGCAGCAAGTTAATTTAGAAGAACTGAAAAATTAAATTGGTAAGGAGATTATATATAGTCCCATAAATTAGAATTAGTTTATTTACTTTGCAGCTGAGCCCTCTCTGATTCTTTTAATATGTTAACTGAAACACTACTAAAAATGACCTCTAAACTCTCCTGATTAACCTATTAAGATTTTCATCTTGCTAACCTTTCATGACTAAGATGGGTTAAAGAGAACTGTTGATATTAGTACCATTGACTGACCTTTAAAATTCAACCAGTCAGTCAGGGACTGGGAGATTAACTGAAAGTACTGGAGAACATGCATTGCTTTATGAAGGTCTGTTGCTAATCCCTGGCACCACAGAAAACCAGAAGCACCCCTGGAGCAACCATTGAACACCAAGTCACTGAGTACGACCAGATATGTCACCCACTTCCAAAAATTAAAAATTGAGCCATCTATTTCTAAAACATCAAAAAAATTAAAATTGTACATAGTACAATAATTTACTCTTATTTTGCTCATATATAATATTCATGAATCAGAGGTCATGAACCATATAGTCTATCCATCTATATTTCCCACAAAATTCTGTGTGGTAATAAACATCTTTGTACTGAAGGTAATTGTTAAATGTTTCATATTTCAAAAGCTTCTAGAAGCCAGAAATGGAATGAATTTCATTGCTAATGTGGAACTTTGTGGAATTATTTTTAACCAGGATTAAAAGAGTTGCCCTCTTTTTTTATCTATTAATCCAAGGATAAAATTCTATAGTTATCTGAAATCTTTAGCCCACTTTACCTGAACTATTTCCGATGGTTCACTTATTGTAGAGATTTTAGCCATTCCTATCATGTGTCTGGTCTTTCCCGAATCAATATTTTTATTTTATTAAAAATAAAAACAGATACTTACCTGGCAGGGGAGATACCATGATCACGAAGGTGGTTTTCCCAGGGTGAGGCTTATCCATTGCACTCTGGATGTGCTGACCCCTGCGATTTCCCCAAATGTGGGAAACTCGACTGCATAATTTGTGGTAGTGGGAGACTGCGTTCGCGCTCTCCCCTGAAAAAGAGAAAAAAAAGAAAAATAATAATAAAAAATAAAAAATAAAAACAGAGTGAAAGAATTTCCCTCACTATTGTATTTCCCACATTTGTACCATCACACTATTTTAATGTAAAATTTTAGACAAGAACATTAAAATCTATCAAATATTATTAATGTACAACATGCAATTGTAGATAATATCAAAAAATGTGAAGGAATTTTGGAAATTTCAATATATTTAATAAAATTTGCTTCCACTCAAAATATATTTTATGAAAGTTATGTCAAATAAATTTAAAACTAATAGAACAATTCAAGTTTATTCCAATTTATAGAATACATTGTGTTTAGAGTTTCTTACATAGTTGTTAAGATTTCTGGTTACAGTTTTGGTTCCTCAGTCAGCACTTAGTGCACATATTTATAATTGTGACTCTTAATCCAAGAATTTTCTTACCATGTATTGTAAATTACCTGAATTTGGTGAATTTACTATGAGATTAGCCACCATCTGAAGAAAAACTATTACTTTTAATTTAAGGATAGAAGTAAATATTTTAGCATGTATTTGAACTAAAGAGTACCACTGATACGGCATTCATAATCCTGGTACTACATGGCCCCAGTAGCACTGCGTTATTAAGTTGCTAGATTGCTGGTTGACAATTTCTGTGATGTCCCTTAAGCTTTTGAGCACAACTTGTGGGCCTTCTTTCCCACCAAAATAAAAGGATGAAAATCAAATGAGATGCTATATACAGTGATCTCAGCAAAGTACCTGGTACAGTGATTAAATGCAATACGGTTGTTATTTTCTTAACTACATCTAATGAGTCATTTACTCAGTTTTATTCCTCTGTGATAGAATTCTTTATGTAAGTTTTAAATGCAAATATAATTAACAACATTACTTCTTTTGCTTTAATAATTTTGTGTTGTGCCCCTAGTGCTTCAATCTATCTCCAGAGTATGAGACGGAACGTATTTCTACAGTAGGCCAGAAACCAAGCACTGTCTGTTTTACAAATAGGAAATGGGTCAGTTCAGGAAATGGTATTTTCTCTAAGCAATGGTTAAACTGCAAATATTCAAGTAAATTGATTTTACTACTCCATGTCCTTGTGCTCCAGTTCCAGGGAAACCCCGCCTTGTGATTAACCACACCCAAATGAATACCGCTCTCATTCAGTGGCACCCACCTGTGGACACATTTGGACAACTTCAGGGTTATCGTCTAAAATTTGGCAGGAAGGATACAGAGCTACTCACTACCCTTGAATTCTCTGAAAAAGAAGATCACTTTACAGCTACAGATATCCATAAAGGAGCATCATATATCTTCCGGCTCTCAGCCAGAAATAAAGTGGGCTTTGGGGAGGAGATGGTGAAGGAAATTTCTGTTCCAGAAGAAGTTCCAAATGGATTCCCTCAGAACCTCCACTCAGAAGGCTCCACTTCAACTTCCGTCCAGTTATCTTGGCAGCCTCCTGTCCTGGCAGAGAGAAATGGCATTATCACCAAGTATACCCTTCTGTATAGGGATATCAACGTCCCTCTTCTTCCAATGGAGCAGCTTATTGTTCCAGCTGACACCACTATGACACTCACTGGCTTAAAACCAGATACCACATATGATGTAAAAGTACGTGCTCACACGAGCAAAGGGCCCGGGCCATATAGTCCCAGTGTCCAGTTCAGGACACTACCTGTGGATCAAGGTAGGATTTGTCTGCTTATGGCCTTCCTCCTTTAAAGGAATGTCGGTCTTTGGAAATCAGGTTTTTGAAGTTATAGATAACTGACCGGCCCATTCATATTCATAGGTTCAGCAAAAGCAAAAAGGTAAAGTATGTGAAACTTAATGTGTTTCGGATGCCTTAGATTTCAGTTTTAGAAAGCCCAGCAAGTCTGGCTGACAGCACTCAATGTCTTCAGGTAAGGAAAACGTAATGTAGTTGACTGAATTGGAGAGAAAAGAGAGATCTTTATGAGAATGGGGTACTAAAATGAATACTCTAAACAGGTAGGCAAATCATACTTCTCTCTCTCTGATTTGAATAGACAGCATCTATCTAGTTTAATTCCTATGGTCCAAGATGGAAAAGGACAAGTAATATGTTTATAGGAGTAGTTTAAATACACTGTTTTTCCTTTTCCAGCAGTGTTTGCAAAAAATTTTCATGTCAAAGCAGTAATGAAGACTTCGGTGTTATTATCTTGGGAAATTCCAGAGAACTATAATTCTGCCATGCCTTTCAAAGTAAGTTTTTTGCTAAAATACAAAGGATATTGCAGGCACATGTGGTGTTGCAATTCACCTAGCAAAGTTTTTTTGTTTATTTGGGAATTCTTTTGCAAATCATACTTCCAATTTGACTTTCCCACTCTTACTTGCTATTCTCTTTTATGGTTGCCACTTAGGGTTAGATTGTAATATTTTGTCAGTGTGACCTTTCAACTCAGAAGAAATAGCTCATATGCAGTTTTGGAATTACTTGTAGTCACCTAGATCTTCTGAGCTGAACTTTTTATAACTGCTTTTGTTTCTTTTAGCCAAAATATTAAATGACTTTTAACCTATTAATATTTCAATATTATGGGAGATTATTTTGAGCATTGATCTTAATTCCTTGCTAATATTTAAATATTGGTTAAACTGGGTCAGTTGCTAGGAAAAGTAGAAGTCTCTGAAATGAATAGAGAAATATTTTTCTAGTAAAATATATTTAGGAACAGGGATTGAAAGGGTTTGGGAAAATATGTATTGTCAGTAATACTTTGAAAACAGTTTTAAAGATCACTTAAATAAAACTGAATTGTCAAATAATGGACCACAAACACACATTTCTGGTGTGTTTTTGACTAATGAAGCAAAATTATAGAATTACATATTAAGAACCAATAGAAAAAATGTCTCCATTTCCAAAACTTTGAATTAAAGTGAGACTTATTCTGACAAGCATTTCTATGAGCAAATGCACATTTGTTTGAATGTGTATTTTGCCTCTCTCATAACCATATCTCTTCGGGTGTTTGCGACTTTCTAGATTCTTTATGATGATGGGAAAATGGTGGAAGAAGTAGATGGCCGAGCTACCCAGAAGTTGATTGTCAACCTGAAGCCCGAGAAGTCATATTCATTTGTGCTGACAAATCGTGGAAATAGTGCCGGTGGACTACAGCACAGGGTCACAGCAAAGACTGCACCAGATGTTCTTCGTACCAAGCCTGCCTTCATTGGGAAGACCAACTTAGATGGAATGATTACTGTGCAATTGCCTGAAGTACCTGCAAATGAGAATATAAAGTAAGTTGATTGAATGTTTATAACTGAAGGACTTAAATGCAGATAAGCATGAAAAGGAAATTAAGTATCCATATTAGACTACATCTAAAACAAAATATTGTTGAGTAGAGATTCTTCTACATAAACTCAACATTGTGGTTCTATGTATAAACTCACCATTGTGTGCCACTTTGTATTTTTGTATCTGCTAATAAAATCCTTAATTAAATTTTTAGTAATTTTTTATTATTTTAATAATTATGTAGCTTTTGAAATATAGAAGTAAATTAGAATATAGTTTGTGCCATGATATAACTTGTATCTAAATATAAAGATTTCAGTGAATAGTTGACTAAGTCTAGTATTTCCCAAATGTTGCATTAATTTGAGAAAGTTTTAAAGAGTGCACTAAGACAGAAGTATGGGAAATTTTATAAATATACATACTATATGACATTGATGTTTTATTTCTTGAAATAAAGGATAAATTCCAATAAATTAATGTTTAAAATAACTTTAGAAATAATAGGAATGTTAGAAAATGCTAGTTTTCTGGAGAGAAGAGATTGTATATAAGTTAAGGGACTTCACTTGAATGATACAACTACAGTTCAATACCTAGCACCACATACAGTACCCTGAGCATAATCAGGGTCATAATCATAGTCTTAAGCACAGAACTAGGGATTATCCTTCAGCACTAATGGGCATGTTTCCCTCATGCCAACCCCAAATAAAAAATATAATCAAATTTTGTAGTTTAGATGAAAGAGACCAATAAGTTTTAAGTAAAAAATTTGTTGAGTATATATAATTGTCAATAGTAGCCATTAGCAGATAATCAATATCAACAGTCATAGCCAATATATATACATATTATATTATACTATACTACTATATTGTGTGTAATATACCCAGGATAACTATAAAAATATGAGTTTGTGACACATTCTGTCAGAGATAATGTGTCTAGCCCACAGCTACCTGCATATATTATAGCATTGACAGAAGTGAGCCAGAGCTAAGATTATATCTTAAGAAAGCCTCAGAGCTTGCATGAACACACACATACAACATACACACAAACACAAATCCCCTTTCTTTAAAGTGTTTATCATAGAGGGGGGAACACAGAGAAAGCAATGCATATATTACATGTAAGTGATAGAGAGCTTATAAGAATTTATAAGAATCAATGACCCAGGTCCAGATAGGGTAGGACACTACCCTGAATACAGATGACTTGAGTCTGATAGATGGCACCATAATTAATACCCCAAGCTCATCAGGAGTGATCTTTGAGAGCAGGGTTCTTTGAGTGCAGAGCCAGGTATAAGCCCTAAGCACTGCAAGATATGGTCCCCAAACAAACAAACAAACAAGTAGAAATTAAACAGGAAAAGAAAAGAGCCAGGATGAAATAAGCAAAGAAAATTGAAGAATTTAATCTTAGATAAAAAATCTAAGTACCAAATCAGAGGGAGGCACATAAAGCAACATATAGTAACTAAAAGAAAAAAATTATCTTGTATGTTAGATCCCAGAGTGCCTGGGCAATAGTAGCATGGAGAAAGTCCGTTTATTTTTTTACTTTTGGCCACACCTATCGATATTCAGGAATCATTCTTGGCTCTACATTCAGGAATAGTTCATGGAGTGCTCAGGATAGCACCTGGGATTCCCAGGAAAGAACTTAGATTAACTATGTGCCAGACAAGCTCTATTCTTCCTGGTACTATCTCTCTAGCCCCACTTCAATTTCCTTTTTTATACTTTTAAGGAAGTATTATATATCTACTACATTGTAGCTGCTGTATTTCCTGCTGAGCTGAAACTAGACCCTGTCTTAATTCTTCTATCTTATAAAATTAAGTTTAGATGAAATTTGTTAGGAAATGTTTGAAGGCCAAGCATTCATTCACCATTGTAGTCTATATATTCTATGGCAAATTTGAGGCTGGATAAGGAAGGTAATCTAGGAAGATGACTCTTAAAGGTATGTGTCAGAGAATTAGAATTCTATGGAGTGTTATGAAGAAATCTTAGTAACTGGGTGCTATACACATTAGGTTATGAAGGAAAATTCTTATGGAAAAGCTGAATATAGGGGCACAGTAGCTGTGCAGTAGGGATTGACAATTTAATTAATTTTTTCTGTGGGGTAACTTCCTACGCCATCAACTTTCAGCCACACACATTTGTGAATGACCATTATAGAGAAGGAATCAAGGCAGAAAAAAGATTCCAATGGCTCTGAAATTTGATTTTTGGAACATAAAATATTGTCATGTTTATTAAAGAATAAAAAAATGTAAATTAAGATTTTTTTCTTATTTTAATTAAAGTGTGAGACAGCATGTTAAAGATGTAGATTTAACAAGTATAATGACTGGGATTAAAGTACAAATACTGTAACCATAAACAAGCAAAAATAGGTATATAAAAGATAATAATTGCTATGACAGTAAGATATGACATTATGAAATTAAAGACTAAATGAAATTAGAAGACACAGGAAAGGATGTGTTTGAACATTAATTCAAGACCTTACCCAGGGCAGAGATATGGCAAAGAAAATTTAAGAAATGTTTGTACAGGGACCATAGCAGTGGCACAAGCGGTAAGGCAGCTTGTAAGTAAGTGCCTTGTGTGCACTAGCCTACCATGGACTGCGGTTCAATCCCCTGGCGTCCCATATTATGGTCCCTCAAGCAAGGAGTAACCCCTGATTATCCCTGGGTGTGGCAGAAGAAGAAAAAAAAAGAAAGGGTTATACAATAAAATATCTCGAAAGCTCGGCTCTTGGTTGTGACAATAGAAGCCAGACACTTCCCCATGTGAGACCCTGGTTTTAACCCCAAGAACAGAGGATAAAGTGTTCCATATATCTAGAAAACTTGTTTCATATTTAAACAGTTAATTCAAAAATTATGTAGCAATGTTTTAATTTAATATATTAACAATGTAATGTTCAATGAAGAATTGTTTTTTGGGGGGCCGAAACGGTTGCTAGACTAGGATGAACCTAGCATCTTATATGGTCCCCAAGTCAGGAGCGATTTCTGAGCGCATAGCCAGGAGTAACCCCTTATCGTCACTGGATGTGACCCCCAAAAACAAACAACAAACAAAAAATGAATAATTTTGTCAATCAAAGTCATTTATTTAGAGGCTACTAATGACATCGATACTCCAGTGAGTAAAGAAAAACTCATCCAAAGATACTCAGATATTTGACTAAGATCAGATAGCTGATTTTAGTTAATATTAAGAACAGAAATCAATTGGTGCATTTTAATTGTATACATAAACGATGTGATCAGTTCCAGAAGGATGTCACTGTTTTTCACAACTGAAATAATAAGGTAGTTAAACAACTTGTCTGCAACAAAAAAGCAAAAAGAAAATATTCGAACTCCAGCAGTCTGTCCTTTAGTCCATAGATTGAGTCATAACCATGCCACTTTGACCAGTTTTATTGGCCAAATGGAACATATCTTTCCCCAGGAAAGTCACTAAATATATTACTGAACAAGAATTCCACATGCGAGCATAAACAGGACTTTGCCCATCCAACCTTAGAACCAAATGCTAGATTTATGTGCATGACTGTGAATTAGGGAAATATATGTGGTGTCATGAATAATATAATCTGTTAATTGCCATAGAATTAGAGGAAAGTTAAAGAGACAAGCTTTCCCTTGGTCAGTTTATGTGTAGCCATTTATATATAAATAAAAGGAGACTTAATATACTTAACATGTCTGCTAAAGAGATAGAAAACCTTAATTTATGGGTCAGAAAGAAAGGACAGTAGTTAGGGAGCTTCAGTCTCCACTACCATATATGGTCCTGTGAGTCCTTCCAGGAACAATCTCTGGACACAGCCAGGTATGGTCTAAAAACAAAGAACAACAAAACAAAGGAAAAAATAAAAACAAGGAAAAAAAATGAAAGCCTTGATTTAAACACAGAAATGAGAATGTTCATTCAGCCTGCTTTGTTTTTCTATACAAAATGAATTCGATTCAAACAATATATACCCCAATGACCATAACAAAAATAAATTTGAAAGACATAGCATTTATCAGTAAACTCAGACCAATTTTGCCCACACAATTAAATAATGAGTTCAAAAATGCTAATACAGACTGCTAATACAAAAAGCCTGGCTGAATTTGAAGTGGGACTGCCACAAAGACCAGAGCTCACTTTTCCATATAATTATATGGAGTCGAACCCCTAGACGATAGCATATTAACTAAAATTAGTAAAACTTTTCATAATATAATTAAAATTCTGAAGGTTAGATTTAACTTCTCTAATTAAATCTAATATACTGAGAAAACAAAGCTTATTATGAGTAGGCAAACGCTTTTCAGATACATTGATTTTGCAGTTATTTATTTTTCTATTATTAAGTATTTAAAGCCTATATTGACAAATATGTTTAGAGCCTAAACTCCAATTCAAACTAGTGTATGAAGTACATATTTTCCCACATATAAAGTTGACTAATATCTATAAACAATCTTTGTATTGAACATCACCAATGTGCAGAGAAGAAAGAATCTTTGCAATAGAGGGTATTTTCAGTAGACTATTAGAGCACAGTATTGCTGTATAAGAGACGAAAGAAAAAAGTGAGATAGAGCGTTGGAAATTCTACTGAATGAAATATTTCCCCAAATATTTTGATTGCCTTATTTAGTAAAGGCATAGGCCCCCGAAGAGCTACCTATTTTACCCAAGTTTACATTTTAGTGGAAAAAGAACTCACTGATAAAGTGGCAACACTAGACAACTGTGCATAGGCTTTAATTTAATTGCTAAATTCACAATCCTACTCAAAAAGAAAAGGTAATATTATTATGTAAAAATTGGCAATTGCAACTATGTAATAGAGGTAACTGATTGATTAGAGCGGTAAGGGAAAATTCCTGTTGGAAAGTAAACAAAAATTGCTTCTAGAGGAAGGTAGGAGTTAACTGGGGACTTGAAGGAGTGACAGATGTTTTAGGCAGATTACCAGGATTATAAAATATTACCAGGATTAAAAGATAGAATAGACCAAAGTAAATTCAACAAACTAATATCCCATAAGTTATAACTCAGAGTAATTGGGAGTTAGATTCAAGCAAATTCATTAAAAATTAAAATTTGTTTTGATCTTTATCCTAATATAAAGAATTTGCTGGAATTTCTAAATGCAGTGGCCGGAGCAGTGGTGTGGAGCAGTAAGGCATCTGCCTTGCTGGCACTAGCTTAGGACGGACCACAATTCAATTCCCTGACATCCCATATGGTTCTCCAAGCCAGGAGTGATTTTGGAGTGCATAGTCAGGAGTAACCCCTGAGCATCACCAGGTGTGGCCAAAAAAATTAAATGTAAATGTGAAAAATCAGCTTTCTATTGAAAGCAAATTTAGACTCAGGATTTGAAGGACCTAAACTCTGGTGAGAGAAAATGTCTAAGGTAATAATCAAGATAGAAATCAATGGAATGATATGAAATGGTGATAGTAAAAGTAAATAGACAGGTGAATGTGCTAGAGATAAATATGGTAAATAGTGGAACTTGACAGTAGATTGGGCGTGATTTCACAAGAGAAGAAAAGCTAATTTTCAGTGATAATAACACGTTTAATACTCTAAAATGGGTGTGTTACAATTCTGGAGAAATAATTTTGGTAGGGGCATATATACTTTGTTTTAGCCAAAATGTTCTTGAAATATTTTCATGAAGAAATAGAAAAATTAGTCAGAATTGAATAAACTTATTACATATAGAAGAATGTTCTGAACTACAATATGAATCTTTTACTTTATATTAATCTAGATGGTAACAATAATGAGCTGGAAATGAGACTTCTAGGAAGAAAAGGAAAGATTTCTTAACGATCTTCACCATTGAATCATAGTGCAAGCTAATAAGTATTGCTAGCAAAATAAAGTTAATTTGGTGAGAGTAGGAGGTCATGAAAGCTAGATACAGAGTAAAAGTTGAGCCCATATAAAGTCTTTCCACATTGTAACATTCTGCTAAAAATCAAGTAAAAAAAAAAGAGTCAATGGCTCTTTTTATTTATAATGGATATGGGAATTGAAAATGTGAAGAAATAGAGAAAATGAAGCATGTACAGGTGTTTTAATATATTTGAGATAAGGAGGAAATAGAACATATAGAGTGGGTGTGGTTTGATTATTTTCTTTATAGTGGCAAAAATTTTGTGTGATTTAAAACAATGAGATCCAGCAATATGAACAATCATATGTAATCTTAAGGATTTTATACTTTCTTACTTTCAGGCTGGATTTTGTACTGGGACTTTCTCCACCTTTGGATACATTTGAGTTCTACCTTAAGCATATTACTCCTTACTCTCTCTCATCTTCTTCCTTCCTTCCTCAGTACCTCCAAATAAAATCATTTTTTACTTTAAAGAAGTAAAAACAAAACAAATAGTATCCCATAATGGGAGAGCAGCTGATACAGGAGAAAGAAGGAATACAGTATATGGCTAGGTTTGAGAGAAATAAAGAGAGAGTTATCCAGCCCAAGAAAAATACAGAAAAATAAAGAGAGAGACAGAGATAAGTGATGGGTAAAAATTCAAGGTTACTTGACTTTGGGAATTAGAATCAACTCTTTTATTATTCATCAAGTGAGAATTATAGTTAATGAGAAGTTATAAGCCAGTTTGTAGTTTGTTGAGAGGAAATTTATATATATTCAATACTTTCAATTTATATATATGAAATAAAGCTATCTTCCATTGAGTATGAGCATTGAGCATGGATGGACAAAAAAAATATAAAGTTAGAAAAGAAACTGTCCAAGTTAGTATAAAATGGAGAGACATGACTACTGAAGAAGTCATGATAAGAAAGTCTGGAGTGTTGAAGGCCCATTTGATATTTTATATTATAAAGCAATAGCATCTCTAATCCCTATTTATTTCTCAAGTGACTTGAGAAAATATTAATTGTAGATTTCTACTGAGGTAGAAATAATTGAATAATATGAGATCCCTGCTAATGTAGGAACTAGTCCTAGGAAGAACTTGTAGCCTTTTCTGTGAAATTTTGGAACCAAGGTAGAGAAATGATTACATAATGTCCACAAAGACTGTAAGGGAGTTCAAATATGTTCAAGGAAAAAATAGGCTTCAGGGTTTCAGATAAAGCAGAGAAATGGCTGTTGACAGCAGCTATGTTGCAGAGAAAGCAGTTGAAAAGTATAGTTTTTTTTTTACTCCAACAAGAATTTTAAATCCTATTCTCCCATTTCTTTCAACGGAAGAGAGCTGCTTGGAGGCAGCCTTCTCTACTTTGATGACTCTTGATGAATGCGTTAGAGATCAGTGAAGAGTAAAAATTGTTTGATAGCTGGCCACATTGTTAATTAATCGCTGTGGGTGAGACTGTTCAATTCATATCCGAGCCCACATGTGAAATGAATAGATGGGGAGTACCGCAGAAGGAATTTTTCCCTATGTACAAGAAAAACAGCTCAGAGTATGAAGGTAGAAGAAAATTAATCAAATTTGTTAGCTTCTTGATTTGCATGATTCTGAATAAGGACAATATGAGCTCTTTCCTAAAGCCTATAATATTTACTCTGGATGAAGAAAAGCTGTCCAGACTTTGTGTAGTTGGTAGTGTAAAGCAAGAAGTGCCCTGACAAGTATATTTATCAAGTACATCTTCAGTATTATTTTGTACTCTGAGTTGCAGTTTCTCATTTTTCATGATAGACTTCTTCCGCAAATTCCTCAGGTGATGGGTAGATAATAATAGGAGAATATTTACTCTAAATTATAAAAATAAAAGCTATTGACTTTACTACACACCGACACTTCTAGCTACTCCCTCTCCTTGACCACCTAAAAATGGTAGGAAAAACATGAATCGCTAAATGATGTGGTCTTGTATACTGATTAATGCTGCAAAAATATTGAAGATTTGATTATGAAAGATAAAGAAACATTTAATATATCATTTACACTGCATCTATAGGTACTCGACATTTCAGGTCTGGAACAATAAATAGTACTGTGGGCACAGTGCTTTCTTTGAAAGCTACTGACCTGGGGGACATCCCTGGCAACTTGGATAGACTCCAAGAGCCACCAGGAATAATCCTTGAGCATAACTGAATATGGTCTTGAAACCTAAAACAGTAAATAAATAAATAAATAAATAATGTAATTAATTTATATCTTTAACACTCTGATGTTAGGACTATCCGAGAGCAATCATTATCTATTTATTGCTACATAGCACACACTATGCTAAGCACTTTATTTCATGGATTTTATCTCCCAATTCCCCAATAGTTTACTATTACTGATCTCATATTTTCAGAATATACCATCAAGAATCAGATATGTTAAGTAATCAGCCACAAATTGCTTAATATTAGTGACAGAATTCAAATTTTAGGTACAATACATTTCTAGATGCCAGACTCTTCATTAGAAAAGTTTAGAACTGTGTTGGCAGGCAAATCCATGGAGAGATTTGCAATGTTTTATACATGATACTTTGTATTTTCTATCATATACTGTAAAATATGAAAAGTATAATGAAATTAATTTAGTAGCATATATCATTAGCCTTAATATGTCTAGAGTAATATATTTTAATATCCGACTACAAATGTTTTTTTCCTGTGATACCTTATTTAATCTTCATGCTTAATCATTACATTGCAACATCTTTTATACTTAAAACAAGCCACTTCAGATTAGCCATGTTTCAGGTGGTCTGTAGTCATAAGAACTAGAAGTTACCATACTGTGCAATGTCAGACTACATTGTGTTTCTGGAAATAGATTGCTACAAGTATTTCATTGATATAAATAAAAAGAGGTATCTGACATGGGATATTTGTCTCTGTGATGTAATTGGTTTCATCCATTCCTTTGTCCCTTTTCCTGGTTCTCAGGGTTGTGTGTGTATGTGTGTGTGTGTGTGAGTTTGTGTGTGTATTTACTTTAACAATAAATTTTCATAAAAATTGAAGAGGAGTTAAATATGTCATTATAAAAAAATGAAACAAAAAGACCAATGCCAAGTTTTATATACATCTAGATCTGTATCTCTTTACTGTTTTTACTGGAGCAATTATTTAGTCTTGCTAGAGTTCTTTATTCTTTTTTTCATTTTTACCTGTCCATATAGGACTTTTCAGAGGGCAGCAGCAGAATATTTATTTAATATAAAGTCTGAAATGTAGGAAGTAATTACTGTGCTAGCTATTTTTATATAGAAATGTTCAAAGTTCCTGTTCTTGCTATTTAAAATTAATGTAATCAGAGATTAGAAGCATAAATACAAGAGCCAAAAATAATACAAGAGCCAAAAATACACAATGTGGAATTTGTAAAATTATATGGTGTTAAAATCACATAATGTGTAAAGGTGTGGAACATCACCTTTACACATAACTTAAATTTTAGTTAAGCATCATAAATATGGCTCAGTTGCTGTAACTAGATTATCTTTTGATCTATTATGAAGTGTTTAGATTATATCAAAATTCCTATAGTGATTAAGGTATCAAATTTGATAGATAAGAAGTAACAAAGGGGCTGGAGTGGTAGCACAAAAGTAGAGTGCTTCGCACACAGCTGATGCAAATTTGATTCCTAGCAAATTTGCATTCCTAGCATGCAATTTTGATGCATGCAAATTTGATTCCTAGCATCCCATATAGTCACCAGAACAAGGTGCGACTTCTGAGCGCAGAGCCAGGAAAAACGCCCCCCAAAGAAGTAATGGGAGCCTTTCTATTTTTTGTAATTAATGTCTCATTATTAATGATTTTGTCCTTTTGATTAAACCTGGTACATTTTATTTACATTAATCACAATCATATCATTATCATCATATAGACAATGACTTGAACCAAGAGGAACTTTAATGATGATATTTTTGTTTACTTTGGTTTGATTTGGTTTGGGGGTTATATCCAGAAGTGCTCAGGATTTATGCCACTATTTTTACTTAGGGATCATTCTTGTTGTGTACAAAGGACCAGATGTGGTATTAGGGATTAAAGTAGGGTTGGCTGTGTGCAATGCAAGTGCCTTTCCCACAATACAATTTGCACTTACCATTTTTCAAAAAAATACTACAAAGCTAAGCAAGGTAACTGCTTATTTTAGATCATTTTTGTTTTGTATTGTTTTGTGTGTGTGTGTGTGTGTGTGTGTGTGTGTCTGTGTGTGTAGGCCATACCTGGTGTTACTCCTGGTTCTGTACTCCAGGTTACTCCATGTTCTGACAGGCTCAGGGTCCCATCCTGGTCATCCACATGCAAGGCAAATGCCCTACCACCGTGCTGTTGCTCCAGATTCTAGAACTTCATTTTTAACTCTTAATTGTATTGCATGTAGGAAGTTACTGAAATATATAGTTTTATATAAAATAAATTATTTTGGAGGGCGTATATGTTAAAGTGTGTGCAAATAAAACCTCATTTTAATAATCTATGAAAATTATATGAGTAGTAATCACTGATGTAGCTTTTTGATAATATGTATACAAAATTTAGTTTTATAACATTTCATTGGAATAATGGTATAAGTTAATTGTTTCTTAGCACAAAGTAAACACTAGCTATAAATGTTCCCATATTGTTTAAAAAGCCCTCTTATAAATTAATATAATAGAATTGTTTGGCTTGTAAGTTTTTAGTGGTAGATTTCAATATACCATTTTTATATTGACAAACATCAGAGTTATAACTGTTTCTATTCTTTTTTATGATACCCAATAAAGAGCAGTCAACCACAGTGGCATTACCATGAAAGATCATTGAAATAGACACAGAACTGTTTACCTGTGTTGCTTTTGAACTTGAATAATCTAGTGTTTGTCATTGATGAACTGGTCATTTTATACACATAATTTATCTTTACTCCCATCTTTTGAAAATTTAAGGATATAATCACTTTGGTTTACTTCTCAACTAAAGTTATTTTTTTATCCCTCCATTTTCGTACAGAGGTTACTACATAATAATTGTGCCTTTGAAGAAATCTCGTGGGAAATTTATCAAGCCATGGGAGAGTCCAGATGAGATGGAATTAGATGAGGTAACTTTCATTGTAATCTATGTCTTTCATTTATTATTTAAACAATTAAACCTTTCTTCCTTTCTATAGAAGTATTTCGGTAACAAATTCAGGTGCTGACTTCTGCAAGGATAGCTGATGGAATAGGTGGTCCAATGCTGTGGACAGGTTAAGTTCTAGAATCCCAGGAAATATCTTTTTTTGCTTTAAGCAAAAGACTTTAAAATTTGCTTTAAACAAAAGACATTAAAATAATATAAAGTTTACTACCTATCTGATATTTGTTGGTCCTTGCTCCCATAATGTTCAAGGCAGAGGATAGAAAGTTTTTGTGAACTGTCAGTAAATACTTAAGAACCTTTATTTATGAATCTGAATTGCCATTTGTAACATAATAGCTAAAGATATTTGAATGGTTAAATTTTACTTGTATCAAATCATAATAGTTGACCCACCAAATATTCTGGAGCAGTTTCTCAGAACAGCCAGATGATTAGCACATGTTGCTATATTCTGTATTCTGTCATTTTATGGACACAAAACATTGCAAAATTTTAAGCCAGAAAAAAATTTAAGCCAAGAAATAGAGAAAAAAATCCAAAGCAATCCTCACTAGTATGAATTTTAACATTAAAATATTAAATAGCATTATAACTTTTATCCTTTTGTCAAAAGGACATTAAACAAATTGCGGGAATTATCTCCAGAAATGGTTATGAGCCAGTAAGCCACTGTGCTGATCAGAGTAGACAACCCCTGGTATTTTCTCTGGTGAAGCCCAGGAACATACACTCACAGTAGTTCAAAGTTAGCTAGGAATATGCTCTACCACTAGAACTCTCCCAGACCCTGACTTTTTTTTTTTTTGGAACAAAATATAACTGATCCATTCTTCTACTTAGTCGAAAAAGCTTTTGAGATTGCTAAACCATAAAAAAAGCCACAAAAAGGATTAGTTTTAGTGATAGTATCATAGAATGAGGCATTCTTATCTTGAAATATAAAATTTCACAATCCTTACATGTTGCTGTTTGAAACAGTTCAAAATGCCATTGATAAAGGTCCTTGTTGGAAGAAATATAATATTTTAATATTAGGTTAATAACAAGTTAGACAGCATCATGAAGATACTGGAAGAGAATACAAATGAAAGACATTTGCCTTGATTGTGAGTAACACTGGATCAATCCCTTGACCCCAGATGATTCCCAAAAGATCTAATTGGAATCACTGCACACAGAACCAAAAGTAAACCCTTCAGATAACTCTCCACTCTTCCTCCAAGAACAAAACTATTTGGGCCATATCTTATAAGCAAGAAACTAACCTCGAATTTTTTTCTTTTTTTCTATACATGATAAGGGAGGTGATAAAGAACCACACACCAGAGAAGAAACATGTCTAACAAAAGAAAAAGGCAACAGCCTTTACTTGTCAGTCACAGTCTCCTTTGGATAGAATATATTATATATAATATATTATATATAATCATTTCTTTATAATGCTTTAACTGAATTTCTGTTTTTACTTGCTCTCTTTGTACTGATTTGAGATTAGTTAATTCTTAGAATTATCATGTATAGAAAAAAAAAGAAAAAATTCAAGGTTAGTTTCTTGCTTTTGAGTTAAATTTATTAGCTGACTACCAAATTTTGTAAAAAAAAATTATTATTTCAATAATGACATTTAGTTTAGTAATTTAGTAATACTTTCCATTTTACTGTGCTAATAAAGAAGTAAAATATTAGTAATATTCAAAGAAAAATCACCATCTATAAAAAGATCTAAAAGATCAACTGGCCTATAAATATTTTTGAAGCAGTGCATGATTTTATTTGAAACTAACTAATCAGTTCATACTGAGATGTTCATTATTATTATTTTAATCAGTGTTCAACTTAATTATAAAATTCACTTGGAATTGAATTGAAAATGCCAAGGCAATTTATAGCATCTTTCAGTATTTGTACCTATTTAAATTTTTTAAGGAATTATAATAGGGCCAAGCCCTAAATATTATTATTATTTTTTTGTGGTTTTTGTGTTATACCCGGCAGTGCTCAGGGGTTACTCCTGGCTCCATGCTCAGAAATTGCTCCTGGCAGGCACGGGGGACAATATGGGGCACCGGGATTCGAACCAATGACCTTTTGCATGAAAGGCAAACGTCTTACCTCCATGCTATCTCCCGGGCCCCCCTAAATATTATTTTTAAACATTTTAAATATGGGGCCAGAATGATGGCGCAGCATTAGGGTGTTTGACTTGCACTTGGCTGATCTAGGACTGACCGCGGTTTGATACCCAAGCATCCATATGGTCCCCCAAGCCAGGAACAATTTTTGAGCACATAGACAAAAGTAACTGCTGAGTGTCACTGTGTGTGGCCTAAAAACCACCACGCCCCCAAAAAACACTTTTAAATAATATTTATTCCTTAAAAGTATAGCCATTTGGAATATGAAACTGATCTACTCTTATAGTCAAATTTAACCTCCAAAATGCTTAGTGATACTAATGGATTAAATTGTATAGTTATATGACATTGAACTTTTTAGCAATTAAATTCTATGGGTCTCTGAGCTGATTCCCATAACAAAGGGTCATTTTAATCATCCCACAAGTTGTGGTGCATTAATCTGTATAATGGTTTGAAAGGAAAATTTATTAATTTAAAAATTTTAGGTCAAGATGGGTTGTTTCCCACTTTTCTTAGTGACATAATTGAGACCACATTGTAGAATTAATGGTGGAAGAAATAAGATATGCATTGACTGGAAAATGAAAATTATTCTGATAAAAAATGAAGCCCTTGATATATCTTTTGGAATTGCCTCCAATCCATCATGTAACTATTGTGGAGGGGGGGAACTGAAAGTAGGTTGTGACCTCACTTTGTGCTTACTCATCTAGTTTCTGATCCCTGTAGGAAAAGGCTTCTCCCCTTACACTGAATAATAAAAACACTGTAGTGATTTTATCTGCAACATTTTTCTATAAGGTTTGACAGGGCAGGGTCCCTCTCTTAAATGTATTTGACCAAGTATATTTATAGAAATACTTATAATTCTTACTGATAGGACTCTTTCATAGTTTCATGGGTAGAGTGATAGCCACAGGAATTTTTACATGTATGATCTGAACAGCTAGATCCATCCAAAAGGAGAGAGATTTTCTAAGGAATCACTTTCAGTATTAACTTTTGAGTTCAGATTTTTTTGTCTAGGCTAATCTCCACAATATAAGCTCATAAATTGACTCTTTTTTTGTCAAGGTCAAACTGGGCAGAGCAGACATTTAACATCAAAAAGGACCTGGTATAAAATGAGTCTTACAATGTTAGTTATATTTCATTTGGAGCATATCTTGTAATATAACATAAACTTTTCATCACATTGTACTTCAAAGGCTGGCCTTTAAATATAATGTTCATTTGTATTTGAAACTGTATCATGCTGGCTAACTTTTATGTCATCCTATCACATCTGACCCATTTAATATAGAACACAAAAAGAAATTAGAACAACCTATACGACAGAATTGATGTTACAAGTTTGACCTTAGATGTATCAAACAATTCAAATATTTCTTTTTCTATAGCCCCTTCAATAAATCTTCCTTCTAACAGAAATATAGCAAAAGATACTCAAAGACATGACAGTGATATGAATGTTTTGTGGCATATTTCCATATCTGACATATGAATAAAATCAAGGTTGGTTTTGATCAGTGAAGTAGAAGGAGACACAACACATAAACACTATAACAAATGTTTCTGATTAACTGACTTCAAAAAGCTGTGCAGTTCCTCTGAAGTAGATATGTCCTTCTCAGAGTAGTAGGTCATCATTCATTGTATAACAATAACTTTTGTAATGACTTTCCAAGTATAATATTAAAATTTGATGTCATAATATAAAGGATATATAAGAAAAGGAAAACAAAACACACATGTATCTATGTTAATAAAGCAGATGATAAAATAGTAGTGTATATCTATATAGAAATGTATTTAAGATTTGGGTATCAATTTACCTGAAGTATTACATTTGTTTTGTTTCTATTTTTTTTTGTTTTTGTTTTTCCAGCCACAACCGTTTGATGCTCAGGGGTTACTCCTGACTAAGTGCTCAGAAATTGCCCCTGGCTTGGGGGGACCATATGGGGCGCCAAGGGATCAAACTGCGGTCCTTCCTTGGCTAGTGCTTGCAAGGCAGACACCTTACCTCCAGTGCCACCTCACCTCCCCTGTTTTGTTTCTCTTATGTAAACAATGTGGTTAGAAAGAAAATTGTGGTTTTTAAGTTTTATTTACAAACTGATTCCAGTTGTATAATATTGATTGCTTTTAGACCTGTTTTCTTATTTATAAAATGGAAATACTAGTATCTCATATGTTAATTATTAGAGATAAATGGGCCTGGATGGGCTTATTTTTAATGACAGTGCTGTATACTTAGAGGTGTTTAATATGTTAATGCTTTGTGGATTAGTAGTATTCACTCTTGAATATGATGTGCTTAGTGCAAATTATAGCTCTTTTTCTTCTTTTTTTTATTGTGAAAGAGATAGATTGACAGAGAGGGAGTGGAAAAAAGGGAAAGGAGAATGAGAAAGGGGGGAATGGGAGGGCATGAGGAAGGGAGGGGAGAAAAGAAAGAAGAAAAGAGGAAGAGAAAAGAAAAAGGGATACGGGAAAAATATGGAGGGGAGAGAGAAGGGGAAGGGAACAGAGAAAATGAGAGAAGAGGATGGGATCAGAGGGAAGAAAGGGGAGAGAGGGAGATGGAAAGAAGAAAGGAAAGAAGGGAAGGGGAGGAGGGGGAATCCAAATTATATCTCTTATGTCAGAATATTAATTAGCTATATTATTCATGATATTATTATAAAATAAAACAAAATTGAACAGCAGTGCTGACAAAGGTGACTGCTATAACAATATGGTTGGTGAACCATTAGTTGTATCTGAAATTTATTATCAGGTGATTCAAAGTTGCAAAATTACCGATCATGTATTTTTATTTGCCTCTTTAAATCAAAATTTTGCCAAAAATTTTAGAATGCTATGTACTTTCAATAATAATCTGATAGAGGATCTATATTTTATACATTGATACATTTTCAGATTATAGTTTTGAACTGCCTGAACATGTACATAGCTTACTATGTCTATACCATTAGTTTCCTGATATAAAGCATCAGTGTTTTTCACAAATATATATTATGCAGCCATCATTATCACAGAAGCTATGTTTTGATTAAACAAAGATATTTACAGAGTAGATATTACTGTTTTTGTTTTTATTTTATAATATCTGTATCTAAATAATTTTGCCATATTTTTCCAAGTAATTAATTTTGGGAAGCTAAAGATATGGGTTTTCATTTTTAGCTTAATTCAGAGATGTTTTCTATAAAATATTAAAACCAATAAGAGTTCTTTCAAAAATAAAGTTTTTAAATTATTCCTTAGATCAGAAGGTATCCCAGTCTATTACAAACTTCTTATTCCTATTGAATATAGTTTTTAAAGAAAGAGCATGAAGCTAACTTCAAAAGCTTATTAAAATCTGTAGTAGTAAGTTATTAAAATGACTTTTCTCTAAGAAAAGACTAAATTCAAGTAATAGTCTAATATAATTTTTGAGTTCAGATAATATTCATTTACAAAATTATTTTTCAACATAGTTTTACTGCTTTTCAATATGTTACCATATTCATCACCCAATGTTTTACTTTATTTTAGAAGTATATGGAGAATTTGTTTGTACATTAGTATGTTATTTTGTATCAAGTATTAAAAATACACAAATTTATTTTCTGGCATACTAAAATTATTTTTCTTTTTTTTCTCTATTTTTTTATTTCAATCATAGTGGTTTACATGTTGTTCACAGTAATATTTCAGTTACATATAAACATTGAATCAGGGGAATTCCCATCACCGAGTTGTCCTCCCTCCACCTCCATTCCCATTCTGCCTCCCATATCCTCCACCCTCTCCCTGGGGTCTTCTAGATTGAGTGACCCCCTCTGTTTCTGGTGTACTACCTAGTGATCTTATATCTCCCTCTAATTGGGAGGCAGGATTAGATAGTTCGAGTTTTGTGGTTTTGTTTGGGGAAGGGTACAGTAATAGAATGGGGTAAAAATTAACTATGCCTACAATGGGCAGAGTCTTTCTAGCAGCTCTCATCCTCAGTTTGAGAGAAGGGGAAAAGAAAAAGTGAAACTAAAATTGTTTTTCTAATTTGCCTTTACCCCTGCAAAATACATCACCTTTCATGAATATTGCAGCCTAGAAACAGTGAAGCCATGGTATCCCTAAACAGTTAGCAACTTCCCCCTAAAAGAAACAAGTCAAGACAGAAATTGCTTCATAAGTGACAATATCTGTTTAATTCATATCAAACTTTGTATTCATATAGGTTCTCCTAAGTAAGAGAATCTGCACATCATAAATCATCTCTCTATTAAAAATAAAAAATTACTAAGCCTTCAAATGTAACTTGTTTTCTTGGAAGTTTATAATATTGAAAAGTTTAGATGCCTTTATCTGAAGCTATTGTTTAATAAGTAACAATAATAATTCTGCAAGAAAGGCTTTTGCGGCTTTTTTATGCTTTTGTAGATTTTTGTGACTTTTTTTCCCTCTCAAAGAATAACGCATTTTTGCTCATAGGAAGGATTTCATTAGTGTCTAACATTCCCATTTTTATAGCTCAGACTTGCAATACCAGCACTGTATCTTACCTTAACAGACAAGTGCTTATAAGAAAAACAATTGAGGTTCCATGATGGTGATAAGCTACATGAAACAAATTGTATTGGGGCTGTTGTCAATGTGAATTAATTTCTTGCATTATGCCATTAATAAATTGGGTTATTTTTGTTTACCTTTTTCCATTTCCTTTCTGTTTTCTAAAGCTGCTTAAGGAGATATCTAGGAAACGCAGAAGCATTCGCTATGGGAGAGAAGTTGAATTAAAGCCATATATTGCTGCTCACTTTGAAGTCCTTCCCACTGAGTTTACCCTGGGGGATGACAAACATTATGGTGGATTCACGAACAAACAACTTCAAAGTGGTCAAGAATATGTCTTCTTTGTGTTAGCAGTGATGGAACATGCAGAGTCTGTAAGTTAATAATGATGGCATCTATTTCGAGGAAACTTTCACATTTGCACCTGCATCGGGTTTTTTGCAGATCTCTAGGCATGTTAGTTCTGATTCTTTCTCACAAGCTGTTGTTAATATAAATGTAAGAACGGCCTGCTGATTTTTTTGAACATCTCTAACCATATTATTCAAGATTTTATTGTGAGCAGAGATGGATATTTTTTTCTAATGGCACGGGATTTAGGTGGGCATCTAGTATACAAAGTGCCACATTGATAGGACGTGCTTCTCGAGACTTTTCAATGTGGCACACACGTCAATAAATGGCTGAAATTTATCACTGTTCACAGTCTGCTTCCTCAGCTTTTTTAAATGACCGTTCTTGAAACAAAATTGCAAAATACCTGATAGGCACCAATCTGTGAGACTGCAGCGAGAACTAACAAGCCCTGCAATTCAATGTAGTGTATTTCTTGGCATTTGAAGATATCGATTGGGGAGGGGGACAATGACTGTATTTTATTCTCCTGTAACTGCCAGTTACAGGGCTGTCTACCTAGATTCACAGGGAATGTCTATCTAGGAAAAGGCCAACACAGCTAGCTTCTTTAATTATAGCAATTTACCTGTGACTTTATCTGAAAAGCAAAGAAAGTTAGAAAATAATTCAATAAGACAGAGAATTCCTAAGGTACTCTAAATAATGAGTTGTCTTCTTTTATGTAATTTATCTTGCTCTTATGCCTTTATATGCTTCAGTTGCTCTGAATGTTGAAACAAAAAGAGGGAGAAAATTTGTAGAAAGGAAATGATTGAATTTTAAAGTGGCACTTTGCATTATCAATTAACATATATACATACATACATGTAAATGTATTTCTTTTTTTATTTATTTGTTTGGGGCCACACCCAGATCAGGAATTTCTCCTGGCTCTGAACTCAGGAAGTACTCCAGACAGTACTAGTGGGACTAGTGCTATAGAACTTTGAATTAGCTATGTGCAAGGCCAGCTCCCTAACAACTGTAATATGACTTTGACTTCCAAAAATTTCTTTCTAATGGGAATCTAAAACTGACAGTATACCAATTCAGTTAAATCAATCATTTTCCATATAAGGGAGCTTGTGATGTATCAAAGATTTCTCCACATCAGGTGTTGCTGTGCTTGGTAGGGCTTTCCTTCAAATGACTGAAGGAATTCCCTCATGAAAAATCAAAACACAAAGAGAATATCTCTGCCTGGTTTACTTTTGTGCACAGAATGTCATTTGAAAACAAAGTGAAGGGCTTCCTGGAATTTTAATGTTGAAATATACTTTCTCTTTTTAGTTGAAGGTTTTAAACCAAAATGTGAAGGCAATAGGGTGTTGGGACTCATCTTTTTTTTTTAAATAACTTTTGATACTTGAAAGTATTTTTAAATAGCTCTAGGACATTTCAAAAAGTATATTCACTTTATTGAAGTAGATCAGAGCATCCAGCAAAGAACAAAAATCTTATCAGATCATGCAGGCTGATTATAACAATGCCAAATACTTGATCTTTCAAATATTTCCACTAGTGTTCAGTGCATAACCATTGTTGAAGAGTCTATCCTTTCCCTTAGTAGCTCATCTCACTCTTCTATTATTTATATAACTAAGGTTTTCTAAATATATATCTGGCTATGCCCTTACTACTTCACCATCCTGGTCATTATTCTATAATGGTGACTATATTTGCTTTTTTTGTTTTGTTGTCAGGCTGGCATTTAATTCAGAGAAGTAATTTATTTCTTACAAGTCTAATGTCAGTGGTAACGTTGTGCTTCTAGAAATCTCAAAATTTCATGACTATTCTTCAAGTGCTAAAATCTTACTTGACCAAGGTTTCATCTCAGTTGACTAAGATTCTTATTTCAAATATTTTGATAAGAAATATAAAATAATCGGGGGCCCGGGAGATAGCATGGAGGTAAGGTGTTTGCCTTTCATGCAAAAGGTCATCGGTTCGAATCCCGG
>PVKC010006400.1:0-31207 GCA_004027635.1 Crocidura indochinensis
AAATTCAAATTTAAAAAGAAGAAAAAATGGAATGGAATAGTATATTTTTACATTTGAAAATAGAAACATTAAGTGGTGTAACTAGTAAGGAATTAAACAAATTAAACATAAAATGGAGATATGGATATCTCCATTAAGTCTTTTGAGAAAATCTTGGCGGGGAGATACAGGGCACATTTTTACCCCACACAAGAGCCTGAGAAATGGTTTGCAGCAGTAAGATTTCAGGTAGTGTCCTCAAGCTGGGGGTCCTTCTGGAATTGAATCTGATAGCATGCAATAGTCCACATGGAGGGTGTGTGTGAGAGGAAGGGTTGCATAGAATGAGTCATCAGTAGTGTTGGTTGGTCTTGCTAGGGCAAGGGGTGGATGGCATCTAGTTGGTGCAGGTTCGGTCTGGATTCCTAAACAGTAAAGAACTGAGGGTAAAGAGAGCTAAATTTGTATAGATAATGAATCATGATTGAAGGCACGAGAGACAGAAGGAGTTTAGAGTGAGGGAGAAAGGATGGATAATATTTAACAAGGGCTATATACAATATAGGGATTGCCTGTTTACAGTACAGGTTAGGCAAGCATAGAGGAATACACTGCATACAAACTCACTCCCATTTATAGTCAAACATTAGAGATATATTCATAGATTGTAGATGGAGGTCTGACCCTTATGACTTGGGTCAGTGCACTTAAGAAATAATTAAGCTAATATGTAAAAAATATAACTTAGGAAATAATAAAATAGAGAAAAATAAATAAAAAACTAAATTGGGTCAGTACCATGGAGGGGAAGGGCTTTTCAATTTATGTTACTTCCTCAATGGCAGGGGTGAACTTAGATAAATGAGGCTTTCAGGGTTATAGTGTGCATTGAGCATTTTAGAATAAGCATAATTTTCATTACTAGAGTACTAAGCAATATGGTAGTGGGCAGTATAAGAGAAGCCTGCCCTATGTATTATAATTCATCATGACTTTTTCAGTGAAGTTCTTTTCCTGGAGAAACTGACAGCGTAGTAGGCATTATGATATGGTGATACTATAGCTTGAATTGAAAAAGAAGAAGGAAGGAGAGAAGGATAAAAAAGTGGATAATAGTAATTTGCAACAGCATACTCAAAGACTGTAGTATGCAGTTGTCTATTTCAGTGGTCTCAATTGTCATAAGCTTTACCACAGTAGAAGACAAAATCCAAAGGAAATGGGTAATATTAAGTATATAATTAATACATTATTATAATGAGTATTGTTTATAGAGTCTAATATGTTAGAGCACAGAATTGCAAAATTAAGGTATTCTACCTATATAACCAAGGAGAACACTAAGCAAATTTTATAAAATAAAAAATAACATGGGCAAAAACTTCAGGAATTTGTCAATATATTAAAAGCAAATATCACCACACAAAATATGATATTTTTCTAAACAAGTTGCAAAGCAATATGCAATGATGCTTCATTCTAGCAATTTAGTTTGAAGAACTTTATTGAGGAACAGATGCTGAAAACTGTTTTTAGGCTATACAATTCATTACATTATTTTTTTCTTTAAATACCATCATATTTTTCAAGAGTCAAACATTTTAAATATGCCTTTTAAAGTGCCTAAAGAACAGAGGACTTTCCTGGAAAGAAAACGCTTCCCAAGAAGGTACTATTATCTTCAAGTGAATATTGAGACTTGGTTAGAATAGGCCAAAACCCAAACTTGCCTAGTAACCTCCCTCTTTGAATTCATTTATTTAATTATTTACATGTTCATTCAGCATGAATTTTTTGAGACTTTAACTGCATGCATTTCCTGAGACTTTAAATATTTCAGGTTCTGAAATTTTAGTAAGGTTAAAGATTACATACGGTAAGTATAGGTTTAAGTGGAGGAAGTCTGGTGTACTTGAAAAAAGAGTTCCAAAACAGTTGGTCTACAAAATTGGAGGTAAAATTGTAGAAAAATAATTGCATTTGTTTCTAAAACAAGAATTTTGTGTTATGCCTTTATTGTATTTAATTAAGAATCAAAGGCCACTACTATCAATTGGGAAGGAAACAAGAAAGTCCAAAGGTACAGCTCTACATTCTTTTCAGTCAGAATGTGAGAAATGGGGATTAACAAGACATGGGGCATGTCTTGGAGGTTTGTGGATATGAGAGAAGAGCAAAATAAATTTTCATTTAATGAATCTATTATATGTAATTAGAAGGAAGTGTGTAAAAATAAATATGATGCTACTGAAGCAACCCAACCTGCCCCGTATACCAGACAATTTAATGATTATTATTTAAGGTTATGCTCATTAACCTTTACACATGAGAAGACTAGAAAAAAGAGAAAACTATATTATCAGAGACAATTCTCTGTATTTTTTTCAGGAGTAAATTAAAATTTTGACTTAATAGTTTTCACCATTGCTCAATTTATTTCTGATGACTGATGTTTTTTAAACAATCATAAATGCATTTGTTTATGTATGATTTTTTTTTGGTTTTTGGGCCACACCCGGTGACGCTCATTGGTTACTCCTGGCTATGCGCTCAGAAGTCGCTCCTGGCAGGCACCGGGGACCATATGGGAAACCGGGGGTCGAACTACGGTCCGTCCTAGGTTAGCGCAGGCACCTTACCTCCAGCGCCACCGCCCTGCCCTGTTTATGTATGATTTTTATGGAACATTGTTTGCAATCAAAATGCAACAAATTTCTAAGGACTGATTCAGCAGTCTGATATAATTTTACTGTATAACTTTACTGTATAATTTTCTAATTTCAAGAAATTTTGAGGAAGTCTTTTGCATTTCTCTATAAACTCTCTATATTCTAATATCATATGTAAATGTTGATAGTTAAAATTTAGTTTTACATGTTTGTATTACATATATATGTACATATATATATGTATATATGTATATTTGGTTTTGGGCCACACCCGGTGATGCTCTGGGGTTACTCCTGGCTATGCGTTCAGCAATCACTCCTGGCTTGGGGGACCAATTGGGATGATGAGGAATCTTACTGTAGTCTGTCCTAGGCTAGTGGGGATAAGGCAAATGCCTTACCGCTTGCACCACCACGCCAGCCCCTCCATATATTTTTTGTCTAAGTTCAGTGTCTAGGATTTCTATCATTATGCAGAATAGTAGTAGTAAAATGGACATTCTTCTTTTGTGCTTGATCTTAGAGGAGATTTATAGTTTTCCCCATTAAAGATGACGTTAGATGTCTGTATGCTGTATTTTTATTTAGGGTATTAAATAGAGTACTGAAATTATTTTATTATTATTGATGACTTTAATAAAGCAATGGATGCTAAATCTCGTCAAATACTCTATTCATAGAAATATTCACATAAGTTGGTTCTTATTAATGGATATATCATGTTATAGATGCAAGTCCTGGAAATAGTGTATAATATATTTATGCAAGTACTGGAAATAGTGTATAATATATTTAGTGTACTATATTCAGCTTTCCAGATGTTATTGAGGATCTGATTATTTTATAGTTCATCTTCTCTGGAATAATGACAAGATGCCAAGATGTCTTAAAATATTATAGACGGTACTTCCAAGTAACTATGCAATTTTATTCATAGGAATATAACCTAACAACAACACAGACACAAACACCAAAATACATGATGATTTGCCTAGAAATTGGAAAAATTTCATCCTGATTTTCTGGCCATATATTTTTTATGCTTTATCAACGATTCCACCTGGGTCAGTTCTTCAAATGCAACCTTTAGTTCAATTTTAAGTGTGTGTGTGTGTGTGTGTGTGTGTGTGTGTGTGTGTGTGTGTTGAACACCTCTATATCTAATTCCCATCTGTATTATAAATAAAGCCTGTCATGGGGTCCGGGAGATAGCATGGAGGTAAGGCGTTTGCCTTTCATGCAAAAGGCCATCGGTTCGAATTCCGGTGCCCCATATGGTCCCCCATGCCTGCCAGGAGCAATTCCTGAGCATGGAGCCAGGAGTAACCCCTGAGCACTGCTGGGTGTCACCCAAAAACCACAAAAAAAAATTGGGGCCCGGGAGATAGCATGGAGGTAAGGCATTTGCCTTTCATGCAAAAGGTCATTGGTTCGAATCCCAGTGCCCCATATGGTCCCCTGTGCCTGCCAGGAGCAATTTCTGAGCATGGAGCCAGGAATAACCCCTGAGCACTGCCGGGTGTGACCCAAAAACCAAAAAAAATAAATAAATAAAAATAAAGCCTGTCTATGTTGTATATAGTTCCTATTATATAACAATTCATTTTTTCCCTCCTTTGCTTACCACTTTCCAATTCTTTTTCTATCCTCTCACTCCCTCACCTCTGATCTATTATTACTCCCATTTTCACACTTTTTTCCCATGGTTTTTAACTCCCCAGTAACAATGTTCCCATCTGCTTCAACCAGCTGCCATGCTAAAATCCCAGTCAGTCTTGCTTTAGTCTGGGAAGAAGCTGCTAATACCATGGCTGATGATGATTCACTCTCTATGGCCGCTTTTCTCCCACCTTCATTGTGGACTGTTGCTTGAAACCAGATTTGACTCTTAAAAGACCCTCAGCTTGAGGACATTACTTGATCCCTGGTTTCTGTGAATCATTTTTCATACTCTACAAGACTACATCGCAGGTTTAAACTCTACTCTGGATTTTATTTCTCCACCAGACTATGTCAAAAGACTTAAAGGTAATTTGTATATTTCTTTGATGTATTTCCTTAATAGTTATGTCTTTTTTAAAATATATTTTATTTAAACACCTTGACATGATTGTGTTTGGTTCCAGTCATGTAAAGAACACCACCCATCACCAGTGCAACGTTCCCATCACCATTTTCCCAAATCTCCATCCTCCCACCCCCCCACCCCCCACCTATACTCTAGACAGGCTCTCCATTTCCCTCATATATTCTCATTATTAGGACAGTTCAAAATGTAGTTATTTCTCTAACTAAGCTCATCACTATTTGTGGTGAGCTTCATGAGGTGAGCTAGAACTTCCAGCTCTTTTCTCTTTTGTGTCTGAAAATTATTATTATTGCAAGAGTGTCTTTCATTTTTCTTAAAACCCATAGATGAGTGATACCAGTCTCCTTTTTTTTCTCTCTCTCTGACTTATTTCACTCAGCATGATAGATCCCATGTATATCCATGTGTAGGAAAATTTCATGATTTCATCTCTTCTGACAGCTGCGTAATATTCCATAGTGTATATGTACCACAATTTCTTTAGCCATTCGTCTGTTGAAGGGCATCTAGATTGTTTCCAGAGTCTTGCTATGGTAAATAGTGCTGCAATGAATATAGGTGTAAGGAAGGGGTTTTTGTATTGTATTTTTGTGATCCTAGGGTATATTCCTAGGAGTGGTATAGCTAGATCATATGGGAGCTCAATTTCCAGTTTCTGGAGGAATCTCCATATTGCTTTCCATAAATGTTGAACTACATGGTATTCCCACCAGCAGTGGATAAGACTTACTTTTTCTCCACATCCCCGCCAACATTTTTTGTTCTCATTCTTTGTGATGTGTGCCATTTTCTGTGGTGTGAGGTGGTATCTCATAATTGTTTTGATTTGCATCTCCTTGTGTATATTTACTTATGTAGAAGTAGCTTTCGCCTTCCTTTTTTGAAATTTCTTAGTATTCTGGTATTTAGTTTAAAACAGATTATAGGGTATGTTTAGGTGTTATTTTTACCCCCATAAATACTTGTAGTATTATCTGACATTGTTCTTTTTCATAGGCACATTAAAATGAGTAAGATATGTATGGAAAGAAAACTTTATCTAATATAAATAGGAACTCATAAATTTTATAGTTCATGGGAGTCTTTCAAACTGATAGCTTGTTAGAGTGCTTGACTTTAGCCTCAGTTGATCAATGGCCATACACCCCCAAACTTTTGATCACTTCCTTGAAACTGGCAATGGTTTTCTGTAGCAGCATCAAAAATTATATTTCCCCTCAGAGAGACCCAAATGCTACCCTGGCACTGACCTACTCCGGTGTTGGTTTTTATGACACCCTGAAGACTAGCAAACAGCAGCAACTTGCCTTCAGGGCAGGTTTCCCTGCTTCGTCACCTAGAGAGATAGAAATTGAAGGCTCTCCATGACACCTAGCTTCAACATAGGATATGTGCAGAAACCAAAATCTCTAATTACCGAAGCCTGGCTGCAACAGTGGTGACTGAGAAGAACTTTTCATGGGATAATGACCAAAGACCTTGGGTTAGACAACTAGTATATATGGAGCCTGTAGTTTACTTTATTATAGATTGTTTCATGGGTAGGGACACCCTGATTTTTCCGGCCAAATTTCTAATTTCCCCAACATTTTCTCTGAGTATGCAATAAAAAACACAGTGCTATCCCTTTTTATCTTTCAGATAGAAACTCCCACCTTTTTCACAGATCCTTGGTACATGAAATACTTTGCTTTACTTCATATATATATATATATTATTGAGAAAAAAGGGAACATGGGGACCAGGGTACAAGTAGTCTGAGGTGCACTGATGGAGATATAAAAAGACAGAATTAAATACCCAAACTACAACAATAAAATTAAAAAAACAATCTACAATTAAAATTTGCCTGTTATACTGGCAGGCCAGGATGATAAGAGTTTGTGATATAGAATACACACTGGGAGCATTGTGGACTGTCACAGATTGATTGGTCTTGACACAAAGAAATGTTCTGGGGTCCCTTGAAAGATGTGTACTAGAGTCGGCGAATGGGTAACAGAGACCACGGAGTCAAATTGGGTTCAAGTTTTGTTCCATTTATTCAGAGCACATAGTGGAATACTAATACTCAATTTCTTGAGAGATCATAAGGCTAATTTACAAAAAAGATAGGCATAGGAAAAATTGTTTAAGGCATATTTCTGATGCAGGATAGTTTCACTTTCTAGGCTGCTTCTTGCTATCAGTACTTTCTCAGTAGCAAGGTCAGTTGAGAATTGTTTTGGTTTTATGCATACTGAACTGGGGACTGAGAGGTTAAATGTTACTATGGCTGCACATAGGTTAAGAGCAAAGTTAGATATGAGGATGAGTAATTATTCTGTAATATTAAATAAAAAGACTTGAATCTATGCAAATGTTTATCAATGAAAATGTTCTGAAAAGATATGTGTTTATGTATCTGAGTAATATTTTGAGAGACTTAACAAGTGAGCTAAAAATTACTAGATAGGATAATTGAATCCATGTAAATATTAAGTCTGAGTAATCTTAGAATGTCAGCTGAAGGTATGTCTCAATTTACATTTATGCTATATATCTTTATTTCCCAAATGCCTCATGGATAGTCAACCAATGTTTATTCAGAACTCTAATGCCTATGAGTACAGGTTTTATTTTCCAAGCATTTTTATAGGTGCTGCATTTTCAAACGTCCTCTCTGTGAGTACTTAATACTTTGGAAAAGTTCATGTAATATCAGACAGCTTTATATAAAAATGTTCCCATTGGAAATTCTGACTTTTATATACTTGGTCTCAGGCTTTGTTAATATGGAGGAGTTTGCAGTGGAGGAATGTCATCACTGGTTTGGGGAATGGCCCTAATTCACTGTCTCCCTAAAATCTAACTATGAAGTACTTTGTAAATCAAAATGATTCAAAAATTAAAAAAAAACTGTCTGAAAAGATATAAGTCTACTGTGTGCCTATGATCATTTTAACTATTTTTATAATAGCTAAGATCTGGCTAAAACTTAAAATGCCAAACAAAAAGTGAATGGATAATGAAATGGTGGTACAGATACAGAGTGCAAAATTACCAGCTATGACAAAATATAAAATTTTGCTATTTACTACAATATTAATGGAATTAGAAGATATTATGCTAAGTGGATCAATAAACTAAAAAATAATTTCAAAATGGCATCACTCATATGTATACAATAAAGAAATAAACAGTGGATTAGAACCCCCCCCAAAGAAAAACAGATCCTGAAATACAATAAATATTACTGGAGAATCATAAGCCAGGAGTCAATAGATGAGGAAAGAATCATGGAGAAAGGGAGCTGCGAGAAGGGAGTGGGGAGTTGGCCAGATCTCGAGCTGAGCAGTGCTGAATCTCAGGTGCTGGGGGAAGGGAACAAGGCCTAGTGGCATAGGTTCGCAGGTGCTGGGGGAAGGGAGCAGGTGACCGGCAGGGTCTCAGAGCAGAGAGATGATGGGTCTCAGGTGCTGAGGGAGGGGTGTGTGGTGTGGGCACATCTGGGCCCTCCTAGACTACTGAGTCTAGGAGCTGAACTGCACTAGATGGCAGGAAGAGAGGGAGGGGCGGATGACCCAGGCTTAACTGGAGGACATGGGAGGGGCCAAACCTTAGCATACTCACCTATAGCAGCACTTTAGAGAAGGGACCCAGCCACATCTCAAACAGTGACAACAGAGGGCTGAAATCTGAAGGCACTGAATTCCAAGCCAAACCATTAAGTGCAAGGCTACATGGATAAACTAAGGAAGACACTAACAACTAGAGATATGGAGAGAAATCCTAGCAAGTTTTCAAGTTCAGCAAATCACACAGGCCCTATATATATAAAGACCTAAAAGTAGTCATGACGAAAGAAATGCAAGTCATGGTAAAAGAAATGAAAGAATCACTAGCCAGCGAGTACAAGAAATCCATAGATGATTAAATCAACCAACTCAATGAAGAACTGTTACAGAACACGAGAGATTCCATACAAATGGAATTAAAGGAAATAAAAAACAACCTAAAAAGTCGTAAGAGCAAAGTCACATAGTAGGAGAATTGCATAGAAGAACTCGAAGAAAAACTGTGAACCAAAAATGACAAAGAAGCCAACAAGGAAATAAAAGATAAAGCACTGGGGAAAAATGTTCAGTGTTTAATGTACAAAGAGAAAAGAAATACTCTATGGTTGTAGGTATACTAAAAGGAGAGGAAATACGGGAGGGGGAAGTACAAGTAGGTCAGGGATATAATAGCAGGAAAGTTTCTCAGCCTCTGGAAAGAGGCTTTGTGCAATTCCAGAATGTAAAACAAATCCCTAATAAAATAGACTCTAATAAACCAACACCAAGATATATCGTAATAAAGATGACAAAAAAATAATAAAGAGAAAGATGAACTCCTTAAAGCAATAAGGGAGAAAGAAACCTCAAGTACAAAGGAATGAACATAAGAATCAAGACAGACCTCCATTTGAAACAATTCAAGCACGAAGACAGTGGAAAAACACATTTAAATGACTGAATTAAAGAAATTTCCAACATAGAGCCCACTACCAAGCAAAACATTATCATATAGGAGGGAAGACTAAAAACATTATCAAACAAAAACGAACTCATGTTATTTGTACAAACAAAACTGTTTCTAAATGTCCTATTGAGACACAATCCAAACTCCCAATTGTAACAACATCCTCCCTACATGATACAATTGCAAAACAGCCCTCTCTTTCAATAATCTCTTAAATGTCTATTGATTAATATCTCCCATTAAAAGACACATAGTAGAGACTTGGATTAGAAAATATAAACCGGATTTCTGCTGCCTGCAAGAAACACACCTACAAGTACAGGATTGGCACAGGCTTAGAATAAAAGATGTAAATCAATTATTCAAGCAAATCGAAAACAAAATAGGCAGGTATGATCATTCTTATATCATACCAGATTGCATTCAACCTCAAGAAAGTGATCAGAGACAAAGACGTTCACTACTTACAGATCAGGGAAATACTAGATCAAGAAGTATTAACTGAAGTTAACATCTATGCACCAAATGCAGAGCCAGCAAAATATGTAAGGCCCTTGCTCACAAAACTGGAGAAGCCATGAATGGAAATGTGATATTAGTAGGAAATCTCAATACTCCACTATCACCACTGCATCGATGCACCAGCTAAAAAACTAGCAAAGGAATAAGTGCCCTAAATGAGAAAATAGAAAAACTAGGACTAATAGCCTTACATGGGGCCTTCCACCAACAGAAATCAGAAAGCTCTTCTCAAGTTCACATGGAACCTTCTCCAGTATAGACCAGGCCTTATGATATAAATCTAACTTGTATAAAGTCACAAATATAAGATTATTAGAAGCGCCCTATCAGATCACTATGCAACAGAGGTCAAATTGACTGTAAAAGGAAGCAATGGAGAAAATTCAATACCTAGAGATTAAACACCATGCTGCTCAACAACAGCTAAATTAAAGAGGAACTCAAGAAAGAAATAAAAAGGATTTCTTGAGACAAACTTGTCAAAATCACTGGACTACAGAAAAAGAAACAGTAATTAGAGAGAAACTCATAGAAATGCAGGCCTATGCTCAGAAAGAGAAAAATGAAAAACCAACAGTTTAAAGGGACACCTTAAGGAGTTGAAACAACAGCAGCAAAGAAACTCAAACACAAGCAGAAACAAGAAATATTAAAAACCAGAGCAGAAATAAACAACATAGAAACTAAGAAAACAAAACAGAAAACCAATGATTCCAGGAGTTGGTTTTTCAAAAGAATAAACAAGATAGATGAAACACCGGTAAGACTCACCAAAAAAGAGGGAAAACTTCCAAATAAATAGAATCACAAATGAACGGGGAGAGATTACAACAGAATCTCCCCAAATACAACAAGTCCTGAGATCTTATGAACAACTCTACTCAGGCTAGAGAATCCAGAAGAAATCGACAGATTCTTGTAAAAATATCATCTTCAAAGGCTAAAAAAGGAAGACATAGAAAGCCTAAACAGACCAATAACTCCTGTAGAGATTGAATCAGTAATTAAGAAACTCCCCAAGAACAAAAGTCCAGGTCCAGATGGCTTTACAGGTGAATTCTATCAAACATTCCAAGAAAAATTACTACCACTGATCCACGGACTCTTCAAAACCATTAAAAAGACAGGAATCCTCCCTAATTCCTTTTATGAGGTTAATATCATTCTCATTCCGAAAGATGGCAAAGACACCGCCAAAAAGGAAAACTGCACACTAATATCATTAATGAACATAAATGCAAAAGAGTTCAAAAAATCATAGCAAACCTAATCCAGATTACATGAAAAAGATTATAACCATGAGCAAGTGGGCTTCATTCCATTTGCAAAGATTGTTCAACGTACTCAAATCAATCAACAAAATACACCACATCAACAATAAGAAAGAAAAAAATTGCATGATATCAATCAATGCTGAAAAACTGTTTGACAAAATCCAACACCCATTCATGGTGAAAACACTCAGCATAATAGGACTGGAAGGAACCTTCCTCAAAATAGTTACAACCATCTATTAAAAACCCACAGCCAATATTATTCTTAAGGCAAAAAACTGAAAGCATTAACACTAAGGTCAGGAACTAGGCAAGGGTGTTCACTATTCCCACTCCTATTCAAGATAGTCTTAGAAGTCCTAGCAGTAGCAATCATAAAAGAGAAGGGAATAAAATGAATCCAGATAGGGAAAGAGGAACTCAAACTATCTCTTTTTGCAGATGATATGATGATATACCTCGAAAACCCTAAGGAGTCCACAGTAAAACTCCTAGAAATAACCAATACAGCAAAGTGGCTGGCTACAAAGTCAATGCACAATACACAAAAGTTTGTAGCGTTCTACTATACTAATGAACTAGAGGAGACAGAGATTAAGGACACAACCCCATTTAAAATAATATTAAAAATATCAAGTACCTAGGAAACATTCTTAAACGGGAAGTGAAGGACCTATGCCATGAAAACCTATACCATGAAAACATTCCAGAAAAAATTGAAGAGGACCTAAGGAAATTGAAGAATATCTCATGATCATGGGTAGGAAGAATCAACATAGTCATAATGACTATCTTACCTAAGCTTCTATATAGATTTAATGCAATCCCTATCCAAATTCAGACGTCATTTTTAAAGACTTAGAAAATCAATCATAAAATTCATCTGGAACCACAAAAGACCAAGTAATGCCAAGTACATAATGAAAAACAAGAAGTTGGTGGCATCTGTTTACTTGACCTGAAGATATATTATAAAGACATAGTGATCAAAAACAGCATGGTACTGGAACAAAGATGGAGCTTCAGACCAGTGGGTTAGAACAAATTTTCCAGACATAAACCCCCAGATATACAGTCAACTAATATTTGACAAAAGAGCCAAGACCTTGAAATGGAACAAAGAAGGTCTTTTCAACAAATGCTATTGGTACAAATGAAAACCCACCTGTAAGAAATAGAAAATTGATCCATACCTCACTACTTATTCAAAAGTCAACTCTAAATGGGTTAAGACCTTGAAATCAGACCCAAAACTATAAAGTTTGTTGTGGAAAAATAGGCAGAAATCTAGAAGTCTTTGAGAATAGAATGCCAATTGCAAGAACTTTAGCATCAAACCTAAACAAATGGGACTACATCAAACTAAAATTTTTCTGCATGGCAAAAGAAAGCCTACTTAATTCTAGAAGACAGTAATGGAATGGAAAATTCTGTTCACTCAACACGTCATATAAAGGGCTGATATCCAGAATATACAAAGCACTCAGAGAGGTGATCTCCCCAAAATTTATAAAGCCATAGAAAAATGGGGAGAAGAAATGAACAGACACTTATCTGAGGAAGATCAAAAGATGACCAACAGACACATGAAAATATGCTCACCTTCACTAATCATTACCTAAATCCAAATCAAGACAAAAATGAGGTACCACTTTACACCAGTGAGGATGGCTCACATCAAAAATAATGGGAAAATCTCTGCTGGTGGGGATGCGGTATGAAAGGATCTCTCATTCACTGCTGGTGGGAATGCCCCCTGGTTCAACCCCTACGGAAAACAGCCTTGAGACTGCTCAGTAAACTCAGAATTGAGCTGACATATGATCCTGCAATTGCTCTCCTGGGTATATATCCCCAAGGCAGAAATACATGCATCCCAATATGTGTGCACCTCACTATTTATCACATCACTCAGTACAATAGCTAAGACTTGAAACCAAACTCAATGTCCAAAAACATATGATTGAATCATGAGGATGTGGTATTTATACATACTGGAATACTACATAGCAGTTAGAAATGATATAGTTATAGAATTTGCAGCAATTTGGATCAATCTATAAAATATTATGTTCGATGAAGTAAGCCGGAAGATGAAAGATAAACACAGAATGATAGCACTATTCTGAAGTACTTAAAATATACATGTATATATACATATATATTACATGCATATACACATGTAATATTCCATGAATAAATACAATGGTTTAACAGGATAGAAATTCCAAACACTGTAATTGTCAACATTTACTAGGGAGTAGTACCAAAACAAGTAAATGAGGAAAAACTCAAAACCTCAACTACACATTATTCTATAAAAAAAAAAAACCAGCAACAGCAGAAACAACAGCGTAGAAAGAACATGTATATAATCAGCCTTTTACTCAAAGGCCTATAATGATGTCTTAGGGATCTTATACAGGATTAAAAGTAATAAATATGATGGGAAGTCAGTAACTCCAGCAGAAACGTTTCATAACAATATATTTTAATGCCTTAATCTTACTATATTTAACGTAATTTCTCATCTTTTCTCTCCAAAGAAGTTTTTGGATATAAAGAGTGGACAAACTAAGTTGATAACCCAGTCCTCAGTCATACTAGATACCATACTCAGTTTGCATTATGAAAATATCTTGATAAAACTATTTAACATATCCTTTGTCTCTAGTTGATTCCCTATATTAAGACCTGAAGCATATGACCAGCCAGACCACTGAAGCAGTCCACTGTGAACCACAGACTAATATTATAGGACCTACTCATCGAACACTTTTAGGCAAACTAGCATTCTCTTTCTCTTTTCTTCTCTCTTCTCACTACCTCTTTCTTTCTCCTTTTTCTTCCTCATTATCATCAATTCAATCCATCTCAAATAAAAACCACACTGTTACTTCCTCTTTAGGAAAGGAAATTCGATGCATAAGGTGCGGCAGACAATACTACATAGGGTAACCACCTATAGAGATAGGCCTGACTAACACATTATTTAGTACTCGAGAAGTGAAAACTATGTGTATCCAAGATTGCTCCAGTAGTCACCCAATCCTTAAACCCTCATTCAGTAAGACCAAACCCCATCACTAAGAAAATCCCTAGAAATTTAGAAAGCCTCCCAACTTCGACAAAGTGTCCTGATCTCTCTTAGTTGATTTATTAGTTTCTTTACCATACTTGTAATATATTTACCTATTTTTCTTTTCTCATCTTATTCCTTGCTCTCCCCTCCTCTTTTTATTAAGCTATACCTAAACTAACTATTGTATGTTTTTATGTGGGCATGAGCACAAAGAGAGAGGACTCCTCCATGAGAGCCAAACCTAAATTGTAAACAACCCATGACTATAGTGTACATAGCCCCTCCTATATACTATACCCTCTCCATCCCTTCAGAAATCCAAATATCCCTTCACCCTCCAATTTCAACCCTATATCCCACCTTATTACAGCTCTTTACACTCAGATCTTTATCCATTAGGCATCAAAACCGACCTAAAGAGTACATTTTCTCTTCCTTTTTCCCTTTCTTCTCTCAAACCGATGTTTAGAGCCTCTTGAATGACTCCACCCATTTTCGGCTCATTTTTATTTCTTCTCTTTAAACAGAACTACGTAACTTGAACCATCTTGTTCCACCTTTCACATTGAGGGAGAAATAATGGAGTGTAGCAACACCAAACAGTTGTAAGATCACTAAATAATAATAAAAATGCTCGGACTTAAACACCAAATCCAAAGGCAATGACAACAGAATTGATACCCAACCTACAAAACCGAGACACAAGGGGGGCCACTTATACTGGGTATAAGCAGCCTGAAGGGGGTAAGGGAGTTGAATATGGGATACATACTGGGATACTGGGAACAGGGGTGTAGGGAAAACAATTTTGGTGGTAGGAACTCCCCTGTTTCAAAGTTAATATGCACCTAATATATTACTGTGAAAAATATGTCATCCACTTTGGTCAAAATAAAAATTATTATTATAATAAAAAACAATCATGTTGAAAGGATGGAGGGAGTTTGAAATAATGGTTCAGGAATAATTTTCTTACACTGCAAGAACAATGTAACAATATTAGTAATATTGTGTAGTGCAAAAATATAGAATAAAAATTTCAGGGGGCAGAGTGATAGGGTAGGTTAGTGATAGTGGAAGGGTCTCCACCTTGTACACAGTTTACCCAGGATGGACCCATATTTTATTCCTGGCATTTCATATGGTCTTCCAAACCAGGAGCAATTTCTGAGCACAGAAAAAGGAATAATCTCTGAGCATCACTGGGTGTGGCAAAAAAATGTGAGTCTTCCATGACATGGTTTAAGCCAATTTCAAATTAGATTTTTATCTTACAATTTTGTCATAATTTCGAGGTTCTTGTTTAGATCTTGTGTATTAAATATTCCCAGAAAACGACTTCAGAAAATAATCTTTATTATTTTTTGGTAGAATTTTCCAGTAAACTCATGACATTTTGGGAGGAGGTGCAACCTGTTGATGCAATCTTCTTATAGTAAATTGTTAATTTTTTTATTTTTTATTTTAACACCTTAATTACATACATAATTGTGTTTGGGTTTCAGTCATGTAAAGAACACCACCCATCACCAGTGCAACATTCCCATCACCATTGTCCCAAATCTCCCTCCTCCCACCCACCCCCCGCCTGTACTCTGGACAGGCTCTCCATTTCCCTCATATATTCTCATTATTAGGATAGTTCAAAATGTAGTTATTTCTCTAACTAAACTCATCACTCTTTGTGGTGAGTTCATGAGGTGAGCTGGAAATTCCAGCTCTTTTCTCTTTTGTGTCTGAAAATTATTGTTATTTCAAGAATGTCTTTAATTTTTCTTAAAACCCATAGATGAGTGATACCATTCTGCGTTCTTCTCTCTCTCTCTCTGACTTATTTCACTCAGCATGAGAGATTCCATGTGCATTCATGTGTAGGAAAATTTCATGACTTCATCTCTTCTGACAGCTGCATAGTATTCCATTGTGTATATGTACCACAGTTTCTTTAGCCATTCGTCTGCTGAAGGGCATCTAGATTGTTTCCAGAGTCTTGCTATGGTAGAAATGGACAGACATTTTGACAAGGAAGAAATACAAATGGCCAAAAGACACATGAAAAAATGCTCCACATCACTAATCATCAGGGAGATGCAAATCAAAACAACTATAAGGTACCACCTCACACCACAGAGTATGGCACACATCACAAAGAACGAGAACAAGCAGTGTTGGCGGGGATGTGGAGAGAAAGGAACTCTTATCCACTGCTGGTGGGAATGCCGTGTAGTTCAACCTTTATGGAAAGCGATATGGAGATTCCCCTAGAAACTGGAAATCAAGCTCCCATACGATCCAGCTATACCACTCCTAGGAATATACCCTAGGAACTCAAAAATACAATACAAAAACCCCTTCCTTACACCTATATTCATTGTAAATTGTTATTTTTAGATTTTCTATTTCTATGTGATCACATTTTGAGAAATTGTTTTGTTTTTTATTTTTTTAATTTAATATTTTTATTTATGTACTTTGATTATAAACATGATTTTAATTGGGTTTCAGTCATAAAAAAGAACACTCCACTTTATCAGTGGAACATCCCCATCACTAATGACCCCAATCTTCCTCCTCCCACCAACCTGCCTGTATTAGAGAGAGGCATTCTACTCTCAATAAAATTTTCTTCATAGTTATCAGTGTAGTTATTTCTCTAACTGTACTCAACACTCTTTTTAGTGAGCTTCATATCATGAACCGGTTCTTCCATCCCTCATCTCTATTGTCTCTGGGCATTATTAAACTAATGTCTTTTATATTTCTTAAAACTTATAGATGAATGAGACTATTCTGTGTCTCTCTGTCTACCTCTGAGTCATTTTACTCAGCATAATAGATTCCATGTATAGGAAAATTTCATTTCTTCATATCTCTTGACAGTGGCATAATATTCCCTTGAGTATATATACATATATATACTCAATATGCATACATTTATATATATATATGTATATATATCACAGTTTCCTTAGCCATTCATCTGTGGAAGAGCATCTTGGTTATTTCCAGAATCTGCTTTTGTAATTGTAATTTGTAATTGTAGGACTGCAATGAATATAGGTGTGAGAAAGGCATTTGTGAAACTTATTTTTGTGTTCCTAAGGTACATGAGGAATCTAAATATTTTCTTCCATAAAGGCTGAACTAACTTCACAGCATTTCAAATACAGTGAATGAGACTTTCTTTCTCTCTACATCACCACAAGCACTGATCGCACTGTTCTTTGTGATGTATGGCAGTCTCTGTGACATGAGATAGTATTTCATTGTTGTTTTGATTTGCATCTCCCTGATGATTATGGATGTGGAGCATTTTTATATGCCTTTTGCCCATTTGTTTTTCTTCTTTGATGGAAGTTTCTGTTCATTTGTTCTTCCCAATATTTAAAGGATTTTAGTTTTTTCTTGTTAAGTTCTGTCAGTTCCTTGTATATTTTCGATATTAGTCCCTTATCTGATGAGTATTGAGTGAATAGTTTCTCTCATTCTGTGAGTGACTTTTGTATCATACGCTATTTGCTCTGAAGTGTAGATGCTTCTCACTTAATATAGTCCTATCTGTTTATCTCTGCTTCCACTTGTTTGGAGAGTGCTGTTTCTTCCTTGAAGATGCCTTTAGTCTCAATTACATGGAGTGTTTTAACTACTTGTTGTTCTATACACCTGATGGTATTGGGACTGATATTAAGGTTTTTAAACCATTTGCATTTATCCTTTGTGCATGGTGTTACACGAAAGTCTGAGTTTGCTTTTTTGAAAGTGATTGACCAATTGTCCCAACAACACTTACTGAAGAGTCTTTTCTTGCTCTATTTTGCATTTATTGTCCCTTTACAAAAATTAGTTGAATGTATATGTGGAAAAAATTTTCTGAATACTTGATTCTATTCCACTGATCTGAGGGTCTTTCTTTATTCCAATACCATGTTGTTTTAATAAGTATAGCTTTGTAATACAATTTAAAGTTGTGGAAAGTTATGCCTTTCATATAGCTTTTCCCAAAGTTTATTCTAGCTATTCTCTGGTATTTATTGTTCCAGACAAATTTCAGGAATGTTTGATCAACTTCATGAAATAATGTTATGGGTGTATTTAGAGGGATTGCATTAAATCTGTACAATTCTATAGGGCTTTAGGGAATTTGCCTTTTTAATCATGTTAATTCTACCAATTAATAAACAGTGTATGTGTCTCCATATTCATATGTTCTCTTTTATCTCTTGAAACATGGTTTTGTATTTTCTTTTTATAGGCCCTTCACCTCTTTTGTTAAGTTTACTACAAGGTATTTGAGTTTTTGTGACACTAGTGTGAATTGAATTGTATTCATAATGTTCATTTTTTATCTATTATTATCAGTGTACAAGAATACCATTGATTTTTGTGTGTTAATTTTGAAGGCTGTCAATTTTCTATATGAATCTATTTTATTCTAGAAGATTTTTGGTAGAGTCTATAGGGTTTACTAAGTATAGTGCCATGTCATCTGCAAACAGTGAGTGATTGATTTATTCCTTTCCTATATGAATGCCCTTGATAATTTTCTCCTGCATATTTGCTGTGGCAAGAACTTCCAGCACTATGTTGAATATTAGTAATGAGAGAGGGCAACTATGTCTTGTACTAAAATTTAGAGGAAAGGCTTTTAGTTTATCTCCATTGAGAATAATATTTGCCATGTGCTTATAGTAGAAGGCCTTAATTATATAGAGAAAAGTTCCTTCCATTCCCATATTGATGAGAGTTTTATCTTTATTAAATGTGTTTTGGACCTTGTCACAAGTATTATCCCCACAAGTATTAATATAATAATAAATATTTAATATTTTTGCTGATATGGTGTATTATCTTGTTTGATTTAAGCATGTTAAACCATCCTTGCATTTCTGGAATGAAATATACTTTGTCGTGGTGTATGACCTTCTTGATAAAGCATTAGATCCTATTTGCCAGAATATTGTCAAGGATCTTTGCATCTGTGTTCATCAGTGATAATGGTCTTCAGTTCCCCTTTTTGTAGCATCTCTGTCTCTCTTCAGTATGAAGGTGATATTAGCTTCATAAAAACTATTTGGGAGGTTTCCTGATTCTTCAATTTCATGAAAGGGCCTGAATAGTATTGGAAGTAATTCTTCTTGAAAGGTTTGAAAGAATTGGTTTGTGAATCTATCTAGGCCTTGGCTTATATTTTGGGGAAGAAATTTGATTACCATTTAATTTCCTTAGTAGTGATTTTATGCTATATCTTCCTTGTTTAACCAAGGAATATTATAAGAGTCCAAGAATTAATTTCTTCAAGGTTCTCATTTTCCGTGGCATAGATTTTTCTCTGTCCTTTGAATTTCTTTAGTATCTATATCTTTTCATTTATAATCTAGTGTTTTTAAGTTTCTCCCCCCATTTCTTTGTGAATTTTTTCTAGTGGTTTATCACTATTGTTTATTTTTCCAAAGAAATATTTTTATTTTTATTATTCTAATAGTTATGTAGATCTCCAATTTGTTGATTTATATTCTAAGCTTTGTTATTTCCTTCTGCCCACCTATTTTTGTTTTCTTTTGTTGATCATTTTCTCATTTTATAAGCAGCATCATTAAGCTTTTTTACATAGGCCCTTTCTTCCTTTCTGAAGAGTACTTAGAATGCAAAAACTTTTCCTTTTGGTAACTTTCAGTTTTTCTTCTGAGGCTTTGTTTTGTCTGTAAAGTTCCTGACCTGGAAGGAGAATGTATTTAATAAGATGCCTTATTTCTGTTGCCAGAGAGATGTGTTCAGAGAATTTATTTACTAAATAAATTGTTATTTAGTATAGTGGGTCTTTTAGAACCTACAATTACATGAAAGATTGCAGAAATGGGAGACAATTTCCATCATCATTTGCAAAACTCCACCAAAAAACTTTAATAGTTTTCCTTGGCATTCAATGAAAAAATGATGTTTGTGATTCTGAATAACTTCTCATTTTTATTCATGGGATGAATGATTATTTCGAAGTCACAGAAGAGTGTGCTCAGTGCAAAACATCAAAGGCGAGAATATCTATTAAAACTTTTGCCTAGCTCTGAATGGTTTGGCACTTGACTGGGCTAAACTAGCCAGTGTGACAACTGATGATGCTCCTATCATAGTGGGTTCTAAAAAAGGAGTATTTTCTCTCAGTAACCAAGATATGGACAAAAATTACCTTTCTCATCTTATAGCCATACATTGCCTCATCCAGCAACAAGTGCTGTGTAAATCACTAAATTGGAACTCTGTTAAGAAAATTGGGGTATCTTCATTAGCGTTCATGTACTAAACCACAAACAAGTTCAGGAATTTTTGTCTGAGCTAACTGTTGACCATAAAAATGTTCTGTATCACAGAGAGTCTATTGACTGAGTCAAATGAGTTTTGAAATGTTTCTATGAATTACTTTCACAGATTACAAATTTTTTGCTTTCAAAAAACAAAAAAGTACCAGAGCTCAATGATGCACAATGAAAATGGCACCTTGCCTTTCTGACAGATGTACCAGAACTACTCAACAATTGCACTGTGCTACTTCAAAGAAAAGTGGTGGGAGATCATCTGTAAAATGCAATCACATGTCAAAGCATTTGAAGTAAAATCAGACCTCCTCATCAAACAAGTGAAGAAAGAAAATATCTGCCACTTCTCCACAACTCAAAATCTATTAGCAGAAAAACCATTGGTTGCATTCCCAAACAAAACATGTGTGAATTCACTGGAGATATTGCAAAAGGAGTGCCAAATTAGATTTAAAGAGCTTCATCTCCACGAACAGGGCAAAAGGACATACAGCTTTTCTGTAACCAATTCCAAATGAAACTGGCTGAACTGCAGATTGTGACTCTCTGAAAGACACATTCAAGTCAAACAGCCTTCTTAATTTTATGTATCTCTTTCCTCTGAGACATATCCTCACCTCAGGAACAATATAATCAAAATGACAACCATCTTTGGCAGCACTTATATCTGTGAACAGACTTTTTCTTGAATAAAATATTTGAAATCTCCCACCAGATCAAGACTAACAGATGCACACTTGCATCATTTGTTAAAACTAGCATTGGCAAATATGTAACAGGACACTGGTCATCTCATTAGCCAAATGCAGGTTGATGTTCCCATTTAAATATTGATATTTTTTGCTTATTTAATTTTACTTCATCTTAAAAAGCAAAAGAAGGAAGGGAGGAAGGTAGAGAAAGGAAGGAACATAGGAAGAAAGTATGGATGGAAGGGAGGGAGAAAGGAATTAATGAGGGAGGAAGCAAGAAATGGAGAAATAAAAGAAGGGTGGAGGACAGAAGGAGAAATAAAGGTACAAAGGGAGAGAAGGAGGAAGGAAGAAAGTCAGAAAGAGGAAGGAGGAAAGAAGGCAGAAAAGGAGGGTGTTCTCAAGGAAGGGATGCAGAGAGGAAGGAAAGAATAAAGGAAGGACGAAGGAAGGAAGGAAGAAATGGAGGAAGGAAGGTAGTAATGGTGGAAAGGAAGAAGGAAGAGAGAAGGGAGGAAGGAAGGGTGGAAGGAGGGAAGAAATATTGGACTTAAATTACTTTCAGCAATTTGTACTCAATAAATATAAACATACCATTCAATCCCTAAGAAATAAACTACATATCGTTTATCAAGTACATATTGAACAACTTCCACAATTATAAATTTTAATAGTTTTTCTTCTGATTCCTTGGCTAATGATATTGATCATTGATGATATCAATATCCTTAATATCATGTACCTTCTGTCTATGCTTTCATAAATAATATTTTGGATTTGTGTCAAATATTGAGGTATTAATTTTTATATAAATTACGAGATTTAAATTCAAGTTAAGTTCTTTGTAACATATATTAAACTAATTTTCACAGTACCATCTAATTAAGTTTTTTTTTTTTTTTTTGGTCTACTACATACATTTAAACTCTTTGTGAATTAGAAGTTATCCATACACCTAAGCTCCGTCTCTGGATTTTTAGTTCTTTGCCATCATTCTGAGTCTTCCATATACCAGTACCTACAGAGCCTTGATTACTATAACTTTATAGCATAAATTAAAAGTAAAAATTAATATAGCATAATTAAAAGTCAAGAAAATGAAATCCACTCATTTTCTATTTTCCTAGATTCATTTGGCTACTCAGGAACTTTAATTATACTAGAGAGATTTTGACAAATTCAAAACTTAAAATTGAAAAAAATCCAGTTTTACCTTATGTAGATTTTGAACCACTCCAAAATATATTTTAAAACAAAATATATGTACTTTCATTTTTTCAGTATTATATTCAATATCCAGTAGTTAAAATTAACCCAATTATTTTTATAAATATTTAAATAAAAATATTATGCACAAAAATACAATTTAACTATAAAAAGGTGAAATTCCATCATTTGAAACAAAATTGTTAAACCCACAATAAATTATGCTTGGTGAAATATGATATCTATAGAAAAAAGCAAGAAACCTATATTTTAAATAATATTTAAAAAATTAAATAAGAAAGACTATATTTTCAGGGATTATTTCTATAGTATGTGACTAAAGAAGTTTCTCTGATCGTGTAGAGCACCTGAACCCACGAGGAGGAGTCAGAGCGTCCTCTGCTGAGCGTGAAGCCGGCTCTAGGTGTCGCTTCTGCGACTGCCTCTTGCCATTGATGATCGTTCTCCCCTTCCTTTGCAAGGGGTAGAGGGAGAGGATGCAGTCTGTAAAAACTTTTTAATAAAACAAAAAAAATTAAATAAGAAAAATTTAGAGAAATGAAATAAATAAAAAGAAATTTAGATTATAAATTAATTTAGTATTTAAAAGAAGGGAAAAGACCGGCAAGTAAACATGCTGAAAAGTACCTATTGTAAAATATAGGATGGCATTTCATTTTAGTGTAATGTAATAACATCATGTATGTAAATTATATTATGAGATTAAACATATTTAATGAGTACATATAAAAGCACTATATAAATTTATAGACAAGTACAAAGGAATCAATATTGATTATAAAAATTGTTTTGATTGGAAATTATGTTAAAACTTTTCCTCATATATGTATTGGTGTTAGACACTGGAAAAGAATTACCTATACCCTGACTACCCATTCTTTTTTCCAGAAGAACACATTATATATAAACTTCTTTAGAGGAACACATTATAGATTTATGCACTATTCTTCCAGAAGTGTGCAAGACAGTTGCTAATAGTACTTAATTCTGGGTTGTAATGGAAAGTTAATTTAATTTTTTATGCAATTTTGATTCATGGTGCTTCTTCAACTATAGCAATAAATACTAATTCTTAGAGATGCCTCCTATTTCAAACAATTCACAGCACAAGAATTATAGACTTTGGGGCCGGAGAGATAGCATGGAGCTAGAGCGTTCGCCTTACATCCTGAAGGACAGTGGTTCTAATCCCGGCATCCCATATGGTCTCCAGTGCTTGCTAGGGGCGATTTCTGAGCGTAGAGCCAGGAGTAACTAACCCCTGAGCGCTGCCAGATGTGACCCAAAAAGAAAAAAAAAAGAATTATAGACTTTGCAACTCATTCTTGAGTTATGAAGTTTGAATATATGTTTATATGAGCATTTTATAGGGATGAATTTTAACACACATTTTAGACACTTAAAAAGATAGGAATTATGATAATTCAATAAACTTCATTTGGGAGACATAACTGCAATGAAATGTTATTTTGTAGAGAAATTAAAGTATCACAAAATAATATGGCCATTTGTAACATATTACACTTACATGCCTAAATATTTTCATAAAAAGAGCTAATATTTAATGAATTATTCATAAATGTTCATAGTTAGAGGACAATTGTTTACTTGATTACTTTGTGAATATAGCCATAGAAACCTGTTTTATTAAGGGAATTGCAGTGATATGATCTTCAAATAATTTTATTTCTGATATATTTATATTGGTAAATATTCTACAATTTTGCTTTATTTTCTATCAAACAAATACAGAATTTATTTGAGGAAAGCAGTCACTTCAGTAATGCGTCTGAAATCAGTTTACTTATACTATCATTTCAAATGAGTTTATGAATGCATTTAATATTTAAATCAGTGTGGTCAATCAACAGTCCTCAGCAAGTCTTGTGTTTGATGTAATGCATATTTGGTCACTTATAATTTGTTCAGGCTTTTAACAACAAAGAAAAACAGACTCAAATGAGAATAGAAACTGAGACAGTGAATTTGATGTTATGATTAATTTTAACAGAGCTTTCTGTTCTCTTTTATTAAGTTGGATGCAAGAAAAGTAAAATAAGGACATAATAAACATCTTGATAAGACCAAACCTGACATACATAAGCAATAAACAAAAAATTATAAAACCTCTGAAATTAAGTTAAATTTTATACAAAGTCAACATAACGTTTGTTTTTGGCATAAAAATAATAATGTCCCAAATACTCAAAAATAATTTTAAATATTTAATGATAAAAATAAATGTTAATGATTTAAAATATTCCCTGTCTTCTCATATAAGTTATTAAAATTCTATTTTATTATGTTTATATAAAATGTATATAATATTTTTCTAAAATGGTTGAAATAAATTTAAACAATGATACAAAATAAATAATATTTTTTCATAACTTTTAATTGTAAATAATGTTTAATAAATGATTGTAATTTAATATCTTAATTTTTATTATTTATAAAATATCTAAACAAAATTAAGATTGTGACCAAATGAAGATACTGGTTTCTTTTGATAGAAGTATGTAGGAATATTTCTGATCATGATGTCTATATAATAATGTTAACCTTATACCTAGGGTAAATTCCCAAACATGTTGAACACTCAATTCTATTCTATATAGCAAATTGATCACTTAATACTATATAATTATAGTATAATAATTCAATTCATTGTTGTAACTACACGATTATGGTTTATTTCCAAAGCATGTTTCTCAACTCTATTTTCTTCTGTTGATCATATATATTTGACACTATATGGTTGTGAGGTTGAAAATATAATAGAGAAGGAATAACACATGCTTTGTAGAGTTAACCCAGGTTCCACACCATCTTCTTACTTAATCATCTGAGCACTAACAGGAGTTATTCAATTGCCACAGATTCAGTAGTTAATCCTTATCACTAGTGTGCATAGCCCCTCCTCTACAATATGTTTGCATGGATTAAGTTAGCCAATAGTTATAATTGTCAAGAAATAAAGTTGCATTGATTTTTAATTTACTTGTATATATCAAATTATGGTTTATATTTTAAATATATATTTATTTAAGCACCTTGATTACAAACCAGATTGTAGATGGGTTCCCGTATTAAACAAAAACCCAGTTTCACCAGTGAAATAGTCCCACCACCAATATACCCAATCTCCCTCCTCCCCCCACCTGCCTTTACTAGAGACAGGCATTCTATTTCTTCAACTCATTTACATTGTCACCATAGTTGTCAGTGCAGTTATTTCTCTAACTACACCACTCTTTGTGGTGAGCTTTATATCATGAGCCAGCCCTTCTACCCCTCATCTCTATTATATGTGTATTATTACAATAATGTCTTCTATTTTTTAAAAGCCATAGATGAGATGTGAAAAAATCATAGACGAGTGAGACTACTCTGTGTCTATCTCTCTCTGAATTATTTCACTCAGCATAATAGATTACATGTACATCCATGTATAGGAATATTTCATGACTTCATCTCTTCTGACTGCTGCACAATATTTCATTGTGCATTATGTTCCACAATTTATTTAGCCATTCGTCTGTTAAAGGGCATCTTGGTTGTTTCCACAGTCTGGCTATTGTAAATAGTGCTGCAATGAATATAGGTGTGAAGAAGAGATTTTTGAATTGTATTTTTTTTTGTTCCTAGTGTATATCCCTAGGAATTATATAGCTGGATCACATGGGAGCTCAATTTCTAGCTTTTTGAGGAAACTCCATATTGTATTCCATAAAGGCTGGACTAGAAGGCATTCCCATCAGCAGTGAATGAAAGTTCCTTTTTCTTCACATCCCCAATAGTACTATTGTTCTTATACTTTGTGATGCATGCCAGTGTCTGTGGCATGAGACGGTACCCCTTAGTTGTTATGATTCGTTTCTCCCAATGATTGGTGATTTGGGGCATTTTTTATGTGTCTTTTTGTATTCCTTCTTTCAGAAAGTGTCTTTTAATTTCTTCTCCCCATTTTGATGGGGTTACATGTCTTTTTCTTGGCAAATTCTGTCAGTGCCTGTATATCTGTCCTGACCGGCAGAACTCAGTAATTCGTGGGTATGTGAGAGGGTCCCAGCCTGAAAAATAAGGAGAGAGAAATGGAACCCAAGAAAAAGAGTTTGATTAAGGGCCAAATTTATTGAAGCAGACGACCGGCTTCTATACTTCGCAGAGCAGGAGGAGAAGAGGGGAATACAAGAACAGCCTTTGTATTACAGATGATTTCATTTACAAGGTACAATGTGATATTTTATCAAGAACATTTTGTGGTCAAGTCAGACGGGTCAACTTAGATATGTCAAACCTGGAACTTTTGTGTACATCCTATTCATACATTCTGTAGTCAATATCTGTTTCTCATAACTTTTGATGGACAATGTGCTGTTTCCATACTTAATTTCTATAAATGTATTCAACTGTCATAAGTTCATGAGAACTGTCACAAGTTCTCAGAACATAGTCTACAACAGGATCTGTGCAGTTTCTTGTGACTTTGGAACTGGGCAAATGCCTCTGTAAAAGGTTAGGCACATATGCATGCCACACAAAAGAAAAGTTCATGCTGTGGAGAATGAAGGCAAGCCATACAGACTCCATCTTGAGTCTGCCCCTAACATATATCTTCAAAATTAGCCCCTTATCTGATGGGTATTTGGTGAATACTTTCTCCCCCTTTGTGGGTGGCTTTTGTATCCTATACACTATTTCCTTTGAGGTGCAGAAGCTTCTCAGCTTAATAGAGTCCCATCTGTTTATCTCAACTTCCACTTGTTTAGGGAGTACTGTTTCTTCCTTGAAGATGTCTTTAGTCTCAAGATAAAAAGAAGATATCAAGGGCATACAGAAATGAAAGGAAGAAAGCAAACTCTCACTGTTTGCAGATGACATGGTACTATATTTAGAAAACCCTAAAGACTCTACCAAAAAGCTGCTAGAAAAAAATAGATTCCTATGGTAAAGTGGCATTCTACAAAATTAACACAAATATCAATAGCCTTCTTGTACAACAATTATGTTATAGAAGAAAGGAACATTAAGGAAGCAATCTCATTCACATTAGTGTCACACAAATTCAAATACCTTGGTGTTAACTTAACCAAAGAGGTGAATGATCTATACAAAGGAAAATACAAAAACCTGCTTCAAGAAATAAAAGAGGACACAAGGAAATGGAGACACAGAGACTACTCATGAATTAGCAGAATTAACATCATTAAAATGTCTATACTCCCAAAGCATTGTACATATTTAATGCAATCTCTCTAAAGATACCCATGACTTTCTTCAAAGGAGAGTATCAAACACTTCTGAAATTTATTTTGAACAACAAATACCCACAAATCAATATGGGAGACATCATTTTCACCCAATTTTATATTATATTTAAAAGATAGTGTCAGAGAGACACTATAGTGTTAGGGCATTTGCCTTGCATGTGGCCAATCAAGGAGAGACCCTGTTTAGTTTCCCAGCATGCCAAATGGTCCCCCATGACTTTAGGAGCAATTATGAACTTAGAGCTAGGAGTAACCCCTAATCGCAGTTGGAGGTGGCCCCAAACCAAAAATATTGTATTATGAAGCTATAATCATTAAACAGACTGGTACTAGAATAAAAATAGACACTCAGATCAATGGAATAGATTTGAGTATTCAGGGAATGCTCCCCAGACATGCAATTATTTAATTGCTGATAAGGGAATAATAAGTGCAAGTGGAGCAAGGAAAGCCTCTTCAATAAGTGGTGTTACCACAACTGGCCAGTTACTTTCAGAAAAAGTGAAATCAGATCTCCATCTAACACCATGAACAAAGGTCAAACCTAAGTGGCTTAAAGACCTTGATATCAGATCTGAAACCATAAGGTATATAGAACATCAAGGCATATTATGGTCTTAAATTCTTTTGCAAAATACCAAATAATAAACTAATTTAGTAGGAAGAAATTTATCTTAAAACTCTGAACCTCTATTCATTGCAAATTGTATTTAAAATGTTTTATATTAGTTCTCAAATGAAAGATACATTATTCAGGCACAATTGTGGGTTTTTATTTTGAGAGATTTAAGTAGCTAAAGAAACAGATTTGTTTCTGTCTTAAATTGAAAATATTTTACCATTGTCATTGCTTGTTTTCTATTGATATAAAGTTTATTTCAGAAACACTTATTAATTGGCAAGTCCTTCATCTCTGTGAAGGTAGTAGTCATATATTTTAACTTATGCAGTGCTATTTTAATCTAACTTTCGTAGAAAAAGTTGATTAAGACAATAGTTTTCAAGGTTTTAGAAAGAAATGTAATGAATTATTTTTGTGTATTTTATTTCTTTGGTGGGAGCACTCCCCAGGGTATACTCCTGGCTCTGCACTCAGAAGTCATTCCTGGAAGCCTCGTCGGACCATATGTGAAGATAAGGATTGAAACTGGGTCTGTCCTGGGTTAACAGTGTGCAAGGCAAATGCCATCCTGCTGTGCTAACACTCTGGACCTATTTTTATTTTTTAATTTAAACACATTGTTTATACCAAAGTATAGATTTAAAGACAAATATTAACTTGTATATATAAACATGAGATAATCTCAAATCTGCCTTTGAAAGTTGACTAGCATTATGAGTAATACTGTGTTTTAGTTGTTCGTTTGTTTTGTTTTTGCTGTATACACAGCAGTATTCAAGAAGCAGTGCCACAGATGGAATTATGTTAAGTCCTATACAAGGCAAGCTTTTTATCACTTAGATAATTTTTATCTAATAGAATTATAATAGCACATGACTTGCAGCTGGCACATTCAACCATTTCAACAATCCTTAAGGATAAAGATAAAGTAAAAGAGGCAGTGAAAGCATAAATAGGCTTTAAAGCCATAATAACTAGAGAGCAGAAAAGCCTGATTCATGATATGGAGAAGTTACTGGGGGGCCGGGCGGTGGCACTGGAGATAAGGTGCCTCCGCTAATCTAGGACGGACCGGGGTTCTATCCCCGGCTCCCCATAAGGTCCCCCGTGCATGCCAGGAGAGACTTCTGAGCGAATAGCCAGGAGTAACCCCTGAGCGTCACCGGGTGTGACCCCCCAAAAAAAACAAACAAAAAAAAAGTTACTGGCTATCTGGTTTGATGACCAGATTCAAAAAAGATAACCTGAATTTATTATTTTTTGTTTACTTTAAATATCCTTTTTCCATCTTGTACACTCTACAGTGCAGTACTGTGGTTTTTGGTGTTTTAATGTACCTACTTTTAACTTTAACATTCAATCCAGCTATACCACCCTTGGGAAATGCCCTAGGACAGTGGTCTGCAACCTGCGGCTCGCGAGCCACATGTGGTTCTTTATACTTTTTATTTGGCTCTTCTGTATGCTGGACGGCTGATCCAGGAGTCAGGACTCTGCTCTTAGCCTCTGTCAGTGCACATCTTGTGTGCAGCCCTGGAGGCCGGCTCCAAAAGTGTAAGATGATACCCAGTATCAATCCTTAACAAAGGTCATCCTTTCATCATCCCCAACATCATCCTTTCTTAAACCTTTTCCTTTGATATGTAAAAGTCCATTGAATATGTACTTTTGTCTCTCTTGACATGAAGCTTCCTGGTATTGGGATATGGTTATAATAAAGAAGAGGTGTTCTAGCTTTTTGGACTCCAGGCAGAGAGTACAAGGTAAAAGGCCATGGACTCCATGATGATCCTTTGCTGGCTAGCTTGGTTTATTTCTTTCCTGCTACCCTGCTTCTTCAGACCAGGTTGAGTGGGGTTTAGAAATGCAGTGCCTGGAGTCATCTTAAAACACATATTTTATTTTGCACAAGAGTGGGCATCTTCCATGAAGGGAAGAGTTTTCTTTTCTGTGGATTCTCATATTCAGAGTATTCATGATTAAAGTTGTGAGCTAATGCCCTTAAATGCTCTTTTTCACATTGATTATGACTTTCTTCATAATATAAGTGCCAATCAGAAAATTATTGCAAGAGTGAAAACATTTCAAAATCTCCTTCTCAGACACAGCTATCCCAGAATCAGATTCTTTTTTGAACACATCCATCTTATGTCTCACTGTAAAACTACTTGTGAATCTCCCCTGCAGAGAAATATTTAATTTATAGAGAAAATGAAAAATGTCTGCCAAATACACAAGTTTGGCTAACCTTCCTTGTCCAACTGGGGCTGAACAAAGTCAGAGTTCTGCTCTCACAGGAACTGCACTACTTCTTTCCTCTTGCCAACAAGGCAGAGAACACCCTTCCCCTTAACAGCCACTTCACTTCTTCATGGAGAAGATGCTAGTAGTGTGCATCCATACTCTCACCCAGGGTGGTGAATAGCCTAGATTTGGTCACAATTGTGAATTTCATAAATTATCTTTACTGTGTCATCTGTCACAGAGTTTAGTTCAGCAGGGAGATTTTTTTAATCCAATCTATCATATAATGAGTGGATACAATGTACAGGTGAGCAACTTCTGTTTCTTGTGACTACACAAAAACACTGAACCATGCGCAGTGCATCATTTGTACATACATCAACACATCAGATTATTATTCTGAGTGAAATGAGTTAGAAGGAGAGGTGTAGTCAAAGAATAATCCTTTTTGGCATATAAGAATAATAAATGGCAATATGGTAATAGTATCTAGAGAAAACAAGGAAGAGGGACAGGAGGACTAATCCATGAAAGGAAGGTTGTCATAAAAAGTGGTGAGTTCGCCAGACTCCAGGCGGCTGCAAAAGGTAGGGGAATTCTCCCCCACGTTTGCACCCCACCCCTGCTCATTTCCCAGATTCCAGGCGGCTGCAAAAGGTAGGGGAATTCTCCCCCATATTTGTGCCCCACCCCTGCTCGTTTCCCAGATTCCAGGTTGCT
>PVKC010006401.1:0-31212 GCA_004027635.1 Crocidura indochinensis
CAGGTGTGACCCAAAAACGAAAAAAAAAAAATCCACTCATGGGGTCTGGGAGATAGCATGGAAGTAGGGTGTTTGACTTGCATGCAGAAGGATAATGGTTCAAATCCTGGTATACTATATGGTCCCCAGAGCCTACCAGGAGCTATTTTTAGGAACAGAGCCAGGAGTAATCCCTGAATGCTACCAGACATGACTCTATAATAATAACAACAATAAAAATAACAACAAAAATGCACTCACACTCATACTTAAAATCTCACCATCAGTAGAGCAAGAACACTAGAAAACCAATATGAATAATACATATGCCTGCCAAGCTTAATGAAATTGTATCACTAAAGACATAAATAATAACACTAAAAGCTCAGTGTCTATAGTAACACTATGATGAGAAATATTCAATAATAAGCAAAACACAAGAAAATAGGATGATAGTAGAAATGAAAAGAATTCTACAGTCAGAAATGAATGATAGTAAAAATATCAGTAGAAGCATTAAACAGCAGAATAAAAGACTAAGCAAAACACAGGATAAAATCTATTGGTAATAGTAGATTGACAAAAATTGCGGAGGAAACAGCTAGGTAACAGCAGAAGGCAAAAGTTATTTGAAAGAAATAAACAGCAGTATCAAGGAACTATGAAATCAATAAGAATTCCTTAAACTGAGGTGAACATTTTACTATTACAAACACAGAGATAACCCTTTCCCCAAAACACTCTATTCTGCCAGATTATCATTCAGATTTAAAGGAACTATACTGCACTTACTGGACAGGCAACAGTAAATGGAATTTATAGACTGGAAACCATTTTGTAAGAAGCATTAGGTCAAACTTCTTAATATATGGCATTCAATATGGCACTCAATCATGGAGCATGTGGTTGTTCTCTACTAGGTTAAGGAAAATTGAAATGAGAAGAAGGAATAATAACAAATTAACTTTTATTCACTAACTTTATGACAATTCTACCTGCCATTATTTCTTTAAGCTTTACCGGATCAAATAATACATATTGTTATAAGGCCATCAATAGGGCTAGACTGGGAGGAGGGGAAGTAAACCTGAATGTATTGTTAGAAGGAAGAGGAAAATAATGAATAGATTCATGTTGGAAGAGTGTATGCCTGAAACAACTCATTAATAACCAACTTTGTAATTCATGGTGTGTCAATAAACATTACTAGTAGTTGTTTAAATTAATAAAATAAAATTAAATTAAATTAAATTAAATTAAATACCTGTAAGTGGACCAACATTCCAAGCAATATTGTTGCACCAGCCTATAGCTTGAACCCAATGCACAGTGCCTGCATTTATCCAGACCAAATCTCCAGGTCTTTGAATAAACCTATACACAGGAACATTTGCTTCATAGAGATCTTCAAGATTAGGCCACCAAGAACTCATTAGAAAGTTCAAATTGTATCTGGGTATAAGGAAAAAAATAAAAGAGATTACATTTTGTCTTGATGCTTTTAAGAGATTACAATATAAAAATTTAGAAACTTTTTCAATAATCTTTTAACAGGACTGCAGAAAAAGAAAAGATAGATGACTTTAAAATATAAAGGATAGCAGTCAAAAATAGTACAGTGGGTGTAGGGTGTTTGCCTCATACGTATTCAACTTGGATTCAAGGTCTGGAATCATTTCCCTGAGCCCCTCCAGGAATGAATTCTGAGCAGAGACAAGAGGTGAGCTGAGTACTGTTCTCTGTGTCCTAAAAACCAAACACTTTAAAACAAATTAAATTAAATTAATTACAAAGGTTAGGTTTATTTTTAATTCAGACACTGAATGGTGCTGGTTCTGTAGAGCCCTTGCACTCTCTACCTACTGAACAAGTAACGATACCCCACCACCACCATTAAAGGACAATCCTGAAGAATGGCTGCTCAGACAGACTTAGAGAGCTTAAGACTTGCTCAAGTCCTACTATCTTTTTGTTATGGTTTATTTTTTGCATGGGCTTTTGGAATCAAACCCAATTGTAACTTAGGGGTTGCCTGGATCTAAGCTCAGAAATCCTCCTGGCTGGCTCTCGGGACCATGAGATGCCAGGTATAGAACCAAGTTGGCTGCATGCAAGGCAAATGCCCTACCTACTGTGTTATCACTCTGGACCCACATCTTACTTTACGTGATATCAGACACTATATTTAAGTACACTGTACATATAAGGAACAGTCCGGTAAGAGTCAGCAATCTTTCCTGAGAACCTGGGTGTTAAAAGGCTTAGAAGTGCCAGAAGTGATCCCAAGTACTGAAAGAAAATACTTGAAAAATGTGGCCAAAATAAGAAAAAAAAATCTGAATTATACATTTTATTATTACAAGTTAACTTTACTTTAAAAAGAAATTTTCATGGTAGAACTGCTCCTTTCTGAAGATAATGACTTCTAAGTCATTTCTAAACCCTGCAAATAATGTCCCTTAAAAACAAATTTAGAAACTATTACCATAGTTTCAGCACTCTTAAATATTCTGTGCCCCAATGACCAGGCAGAAGAAGTCTGGAACTATTGCAAGGCTGTATGTAAGGCTCAAATCAAAATATAAATCTATCCCAACTCCTCAAGATGTGTGTAGAATCAGAGTCAGCCCCTATAAAGCCTTGCCATAAATCTCCAGTAGAGATTTAAATCTTCAACCTTTCTAAATTTCCAGATGAGGACCCCTAAGGTCCAGAGGCTGGGTAAGAACAGCTTACCACCAGAGCTAGAAAAGCAGCATTTGTGTTCCCTGGCATTCATGATACGTGCCCTCCCCATAAGAATTACAAAGATTGTAACAGGCACAATGGGAAAAAGCACAATCAAAACATGAGAAGAGAATAGCTCTGAAGACTCAAATAATATCTACTAGCTATATAACTTCAAAGCTAAGAACATTTTTCGCAGGGTCAGAGCAATTTCACAGTGTGTAGGGCTCTTGCCTTGAATGTAATCCGCTAGGGTTCCATCACTGGCATCTTATCATTTGGTCCTGAGATCCTGGCAGGAGTGACAGAAATAACCCCAGAATACTGCTGAATGTGGCCCCCAAACAAAGCAAAAATATTTAGTAAGGGACCAAAATCAATAATACCGTATAAGAGGACCTCTAATTTTAGAGTTATAACCTAGGTTTAGGCCTATATTCACTGTATAAGACAGAACGTTCCTGTGCTGCAACTGTATGTACCACAGTGAGCCAATCACAACAAGCAAAGGTTTAAAGGGTATACAGTAATAGACTTCCTCTCTGACTCTGGCCCATTTGAGCGGCTTTTGACAGTGTAGATTTGGGTACAGACCATTGTCAAAAGCCTGCTTGGATTGGCTGAGTTAAAGAGCCTGTCCAGCAACCTTGCAGTGATTGGTGCAGGATCGAGTTGAAAAATTCATTTTGTGGTAATATCCAGATGATTTTCGTTTAGCGACATTTTTCAGTATATTCTTGGCAGATAAGATGACACCCGATTCGGTTGAACTTTTTTCGTTTCAAAAGTCGTCTTACACGCAGGCAAATGAGGTAGTACAGAGGGTGAGGCACTTGCTTTTACAGGCTGACCCAAGTTTGAGCCTCAGCATCCTTTATAGTCCCCTGAGAATCACCAGAACAGCCACGTCTAACTATTGAACATCACCAGTCATGGTCCAAAATGCAAAGAAAACATTAAATCTAAACAGTAAATGTTGAGAATTTTTTTTAGCTCAAATCAACAAAGAATAAAAAAGCTAATAAAACACCAGAGGATAGGAGAACTCGGAACAAAAAAATGACAAGAAGAAATGATAAAAATAAAAAAATTTATAAGGGAAATGAAAAATATATTGAAAGGCCTAAGCAGCAGTAACAGGAACTGAAGACAAAAGTCAGTTGAGTTCAAAGAGGAGAGATAGAAAACTTCCAGGTAATAGTACTAAGTGGAAAAAAATAAATTAGATGAAGGCCAAAGTGGTAGCAGAAGCAGTAGGATATCTGCCTTGCATGCACTAACCTAGGACAGACCATGGTTGGATTACCCAGCATCCTAAATAGTCCCCCAAGCAAGGAGTGATTTCTGTGTGCATGGCCAGGAGTAACCCCGTAGTGTTACTGGATGTGCCCCCTCCCCCAATATGAATGTGATGAGAACTTTTAGACAAGTTCGAGCAAATCAACATAAAAATCTTTGCTGAAGGGCCAAGAAGGGAAAAAGCATTGGTGAAGAACCAATGATTAGAAACCATTAGATTGGTGTTTTTTATATGACTGAAACCCAACTACAATCATGCCTATAGTGTTTAAATAAAGATATTATATATAAAAAAAGAAATAAATACATCATTGTTGAGAAGTTCCCAAGAGCTGGAGACTGCATGCATCCAGATCCAAAAGCCCAAAGAGTACTCACATAAAAATACTCCAAGACCTATCCTAAAAAGAATGCAAAAAGGGCCTCATTATAAGCAATAGGGATCTTCCCTTATACAAAAGGCACAAGCAGTGTCCATAAAATTTAAAGCAGATTTATTAAACATGACTGCAATAGTATAGAAAAATTGTGCAAAATAACCCAATGAAAGGAAAGTCTTACCAAGAATACTGTATTTAGCAATTCAGTCATTAAGATATGAAAAGGAGATACAAAATTTCATGGACAAACAACAGACCAGGAATTTAATGAACTACAACCAATTTTGTTAAAAACTGTACACTTAAACTGTAAACTTAAAGAATCTACTTTAAGACAAATCAAAAACATTCTAAATTTCTATTGAAAGGTGACACACAACTCTGACAGTTTACTCTATGCCAATGGATTAAATGCACTGATTAAAAGGCACCAAATAGTATGATAGATTAAAAAACTGACACAAGGGGCACAGCAGATAGGGTATTTGCATTGTGGCTGGCCTGGGTTTGATTCCCTGTATCCCACATGGTACCTCATGCCTGCCAAGCATAATTGCTGTACAAGCCCAAATGACGATAAGCCAATACCTCTAATTTTTACCCTAAAAACCGAGAAAACTTAGTGACTTGAGTATAAGCTGAGGTGGAAAATGCAGCAGTCACTGGTAAATTTCAAAAATAAAATATATACCCAAAACAATTACAACAATTCAGGAATAAGTATGATAAATGTTTTCCAATATTTTTCACTAAATAAAAGTTGTAAACTAGCAACAGTAACTTTAAAACTTTAAATAAAATGCAGAAAACCATAGCTTGACAGATAATCTAGTTAAATAACGAAGGTTAAAATCCTTCAAAATTCCACTACTCCTCATCTGTTCAGTCTCAGCATCTGATATGATAGTTTCAGTATCTGATGTGAAGTTATCAGCATAGAAATAGTCATCATCACTCAGTTCCCAGATATCATCATCACTAATGTCGGTCTCATACACGGTGCAAAATATTGTGGGTTAAATAGTTCAGTGGTACACAGTTCAGTTCAGTTTCCTATCTCTTCAGCTCAGAGACTTGTTGACTGAGCTGAAGTACTGGCCCCTCCAGAAGATAGCAGAAGACAACTGGAGATTACATGCATTTGATTTGGTGGATGCATACCAAGTAAAATAACCTGTATGACCCAAGTATAGGTCAAGTTAAGGATTTTCAGCACAAATTCAGTGCCAGAAAACTTGGTTTATACTCAAGTATATATGATATATTTCTTCTATTTTTTTTTGTTGTTGTTGTTACACATGGCTGTAGTCAGGGGTTCTAACTCTTCTGCGCTAGGAAATAGCTTCTGACTCAGGAGACCATATGGGATACCAGGGATCAAACTCATGTCAGTTCTGGATTAGCCACTTGCAAAGCAAGTTCCCTACCACTGTGCTACCACTCCAGCCCCATCCAGGAGTAATTTCTGACAGGAGTCAGAAGTACCAACATGTGTGGCTCAAAACCCAGTCCACCCCCAAAATGAACTACTGCCTACAAGAAATCAATTGAACAATAAGGTAAAACACAGATTCTAAATCAAAAGCTAGAATATAATAGAATAAACAAACAGCAACCCACAAATAGACTGGTATCATACATTACTAACTTTAGCTTAAAAATATAACTCAAAAGTGAAGATCAGTAATCATCAAGGTATATGTATATTATCAACAAAAAACATAATACATAAACGTCAAATGAGAGAAATCCAAAACTACTAATATAACTAAAAGAGGAAACTGCCATGGGAAACAGGTGGAGATTGCAACATTATTTTATCACCATTTGATAAACTAAAACTTATCAGGAAATACTGGCTTTGAAGGAAGAAATGAGAGGGGATTAGTGGATAAATATATGGTTTTTCATACCCAAAAGCCTAACATATTTTTTCTTTTTTTTCTTTTCTTTGTTTTTTGGGTCACACCCGGCTCCATGCTCAGAAATTGTTCCTGGCAGGCACGGGGGACCATATGGGGCACCAGGATTCGAACCGATGACCTTTTGCATGAAAGGCAAACGCCTTACCTCCATGCTATCTCCCGGGCCCCTAACATATTTTTTTTCAAATGAGCATGTGACACTCTAGAAAAACCAGATGTTGTATCACAAAACATACTTCCAAAATTCAAGAGGCCATAAATCATATCAATTATCTTATCAGACATTGATGTACTAAAAACAAAATATATTCACAAACAGTAATAAAACGAAACAACTCCAAACACTTCAAGCAACCATTGAACAATCAACTGGAAAATCAAACTATCAAACTGGAAAACTAGCAACAAAAGTTGCTAGTCGAAGGAAAAATAAAGTAATAGAAACAGAATTAATTAGAAACCAAAAAGCCAGGAGTGGCGAACAAATTTGACATAAAGAGCCAACATTTTAAACTGTGAGAGCAGAGAATCACACCACGCAGTGACCTGCCAAAAAAACAAACACTCACAAAAGCATATAATTTTAACAATAATATATTAAACACACACTGCATTTTGCCATTTTGAGTGGGGGTAAAAATCCTGCAATATTGGTGAGTACGTGCTGCATCCTCCACACTAAGAGCTAATGACAAGATGTGACACAACATGTGACACACGGGTCCCCCCCTGCTCGCTGGCCAGTGCAGTTGTTTCTGAGGGATGGGAGACGGGATGAAGCAGCCTGGGGGTGGGTTATATGCGCTCAGAGATCTCTCCTCAGAGATGCCTCCTCAGGAGCAGCATGACAATATCCAAACTTGGAAAAGATTCACAGTATACAAAATAATGATAAGAGGCACAGAGCCACATTCATTTTGGCCACATGTGGCTTGAGAGTTGCATGTTTGCCACCTCTGCAAAAAGCAAACGAAATATTCTTCTTGAAAACAAGGAAAAAAAGCTAGTTTTCTGAGGAATAAAAATTAATAAACCACGATCAAGAATTTTCTTTAGCCATTCATTTGTTGAAGGGCATCTTGATTGTTTCTAGAGTAAATGCTGTAAATAGTGCTTCAATAAATGTAGGTGCGAGGAAGGGATTTTTATATTGTATTTTTGTGTTCCTATGGCATATCCATAGGAAGGGTATTGCTGGATTGTACAGGAGCTCAATTTTGGAGGAATCTCCCTAGCGCTTTTAATAAAGGTTCAACTAGACATTCCCACCAGCAGTGAATAAGAGTTCCTTTTCACATTCCTGTCACACTGCTTGGTCTCATTCTCTGTGATGTGCGCTAATCTCTGTGATGTGAGATGGTACCTTATGGTTGTTTTGATTTGCTTCTTCCTGATCATTAGTGATGATGTGAAGCATTTTTTCATGTGCCTTTTAAGCATTTGTATGACAAGTGTCTGTTCATTTCTTCTCGCCATTTTTTGATGGAACTAGATGTTTTTTTCTTGTAAAGTTCCATCAGTGGCTTGTACACTTTTGATATTAGCCCCTACCTGATGGGTATTGGGTGAATAGTTTTTCCCACTCAGTGGGTGGCTCTTGACTCCTGGCACTATTTTCTTTGAGGTACAGAAGCTTCTCAGCTTAATATATTACATCTGTTTATCTCTGCTTCCACTTATTTGGAGAGTGCTGTTTCCTCCTTAAAGATGCCTTTAATCTCAATGTCATGGCATGTTTTACATACGTGCTGTACTATAAATCTTGTGGTTTCAGGTCTGATATCAAGGTTTTTAATCCATTTGGATTTTACCTTCGTATGGTGTTAGCTGGGGTCTGAGTTTGCTTTTTTGCAAGTGGCTAACCAGTTCTGCCAAGAAACGACACACCTCTTCACAACAGCCACAGCGAACAAATCCCAACCGGGACATCCTTAATAGTGGTCAGACACTAACAAGTGTCAGCCCTAGTATGATATCCTGACAATGAGGAAAATGGGAACAACTTGATCTAAGAGCATGTTATCCTACCTCGCCAGCTACCGATAAGACAAAATCAGAAGACTTGTCACCCTTTGGTCTATCCAAATGCCACAATAGCGATTTACAGAGGACTGGCTGACAGAACCATGGCCAGACTATATGTATCCTGGGACCAATAAAAAGCCCTAGTCCAGGGCGTGAAGTACGACCTGCATTATAACTATGATCCCTAGTTCCAGAGGTTTGTCTGAGACTATTGCAACAAATGGGGATTTCTGGAAACATAACAGAAGATGCTATTGCAGACCCCTTCCTAGGATCAGTGCAAAGACCAAGACTGCCAACCATAGAAGATGGATTAAAACAACACTGAGGGAACAGAACTTCTAAAACCACAAATAAAGACATAAGCATAAGTTTAACTTCTGGACTTGTGCAGACACTGAGACCTCTAGATACAGAGGTCTGATTTTTATCACCCAGGACAGAGCAGAAGTCTTTCATTCACCACAAAAACACCAGGGAAGAGTAAAGGAACCTGAAAGGAGTCTATATTTAACCCCATGACTATATACTTCAAGGGTGGAGAAACCCTGTATCTCTTAGGCAAAGGACATTTCTTTTTGAATGACCCCAATATTTACTCTGCATCTTCAGGAGGGGAAAAAAAGCACAAAACAATTTTATTATTACTATTATTATTTACTTATATATTTATTTTTTTTTGTTGATTTCAGTGTTGTGGTTTGGCTATTGAAGTGGATGTCTCCATTTATATTTATTTCTTTTCTTTTCTTTCCTTATGTGCTATGCCACAGTTATTTTATCTCAATACCATGGCTTTTATATGTTGCTTACCCTTTTGATTTGTTTTGTTTTCGGAATGCTAACTGGATATTTTATTTGACAGTTCTTTATGTACTGCTGTGGTGTTTCACCTTCTTTTTTCCTTTTGTCGCTCAAACCAAGGATGAAAGCCTCTAGAAGGACTCCACCCACTTCCAGAGTATTTGATTCTTTTTTTCTCTCCAGGTTATTACTTTTCTCTTCTTCAAACAAAACCACATAACTTGAACTGTCTAGTCCCACCTCCCAATTAGGGGGTGGGGAAATAAAGGAGGTACCAAGACCAAACAGGTGTAAGACCACTAAGTAGTAAGCTAGGCACAGAGGGGACCACTTTTTCTAGCAGCCCAGGGGTGAGGGAAGAGGACATGGGAACTAGTATGGGAATGGAGGTGGAGGGAGGACTATTTGGTGATGAGAATTCCCCTGATTGTATGTTAGTATGTACCTAAAATATTGTCAACAATATGCAAGCCACTATGATTAAAATAAAAATTATATTTAAAAAAAGAGGCTTTCCTTGATCCAGTCAGGATTTCTTGCTGCTTTATAAAAAATTAGGTTACTGTATGTCTATGTTCTTTGAGTACTCAAGTCTATTCCATGGGTCTGGAGTTGGAGGCGTGTGGCCCGGGCTGGAGGAAAAAGGCCTTCATCTATCCATCTCAACATGATCCAGCCCCATCCAGTACTCCGTAATTCATCTGCTTTACTATACTTTTCTATCTGAATTCCCTTGATACCTTTTTTTCTTTTTTTTTGCCTAATCACTATAGCAAGTACTTCCAGTACTATGTTGAATAGGAATGATGAAAGAAGACAGCCTGGTCTTGTACCAGAATTTAGAGAAAAGGCTTCTAATTTTTCTCCATTGAGGATAATATTTACCATCTGCTTGTGGTAGATGGCCTAAACTAAACTGAGACTGTTTCTTTTCATTCCCATCTTGCTAAGAGTTTTGATCAAGAATGGGTGTTGGATCAAATGCTTTCTCTATGTCTATTGATATGATTATGTGAATTTTATTTTTCCTGTTGTTGATATATTTACAGAAGTTAAACCATTCTTGCATTCCTGGGATAAAGCCTACTTGATCATGGTGAATGACCTGCTTGATGAGGCACTGGAAGCTATTTGCCAGGATTTTGTTGAGGATCTTCGAATCTGTGTTAATCAGGGATATTGGTCTATAATTTTTTTTTGAAGTATCTCTGTCTGGTTTTAGTATCAGGGTGATGTTGGCTTCATAAAAACTATTTGCAAATATTCCTGTTTTTTCAATTTTATATAAGAGCCTGGCCAGTATTGGTAGTAGTTCCTCTTGAAAGATTTGAAAGAATTCATTAGTGAATCCTTCTGGACCTGGGCTTTTGTTTTTGGGCAGCATTTGATTACCACTTTAATTGGGGGTGTTTAGATATACTACATCTCCTTATTCAATCCTGGAAGGTTATAAGAGTCTGGAATTTATCCATTTCTTCCAGGTTCTTTACCTCTATTAATGTGGACTATATTAACAGGCTGGAGAAAAAATTGAGTAGGTAAGGAAGGGACTTACCTTGTAAGCAATATCCCATATGGTACCCCAAGTACTGCCAGAAATAATTTTTATGTGCACAGTTAATCAAAAGTTACCCATGGAGGGTCAGAAAAATAACATGGATGTAGGGCCTTTGCCTTGCACGCAGTAGAACGATGACTCGAATGCCAGCATCCCAGAAGGTTCCCCGAGCCCACAAGGAGCAATTTCTGAGCACAGAGTTAGGAGTATCCCTAGCACTGCTAGGTGTGACCCCAAAGTAAACAAAGAAAAAGTAACCCATAAGTATCACTGAGTGTGATCTGAAACCTAAAAAAACTTATTATTTTGGGGGACGGTTGGTGTTGGGTCACAATCGGCAGTGCTTCAGGGGTTACTCCAGGCTCTGCACTCAGAAATCACCCGGCAGGCACGGGGGACCATAGGGGAGGCCAGATTCAAATCACATCCTTCTGCATGCAAGGCAAAAGCCCACCTCTATTCTATCTCTCAGGCGCCTAAATAGTTATTTATTTATTATTATTTTGTTTGTTTGTTTGTTTTTGGGTCATACCCGATGACGCTCAAGGGTTACTCCTGGCTATTCGCTCAGAAGTCGCTCCTGGCAGGCACGGGGGACCATATGGGGAACAGGGGATCGAACTCCGGTCCGTCCTAGGTTAGCACAAGGCAAGGCAGGCACCTTACCTCCAGCGCCATTGCCTCTCAGACCGGCTCTGGGGTGGATGGGTGGGCGGGCCTGAGGATGAGTCCCACTCCACTCGGAGCCCATGGGCCTGGCCGGCGGGCCGAGCTGAGTCGAGACGGGCGGGCGTAGTTTGGTTTGTGGGCGATGAGGAAGTGGGTGGGCGCACACGGGTCAATTTTTAAAACAAATAGGAACATTTTTTTCTTGTACATTTTTTTGTTTTTGTTTTTGGGTCACACCCGGCAGTGCTCAGGGGTTACTCCTGGCTCCATGCTCAGAAATTGCTCCTGGCAGGCTCGGAGGACCATATGGGGCACCGGGATTCGAACCAATGACCTTTTGCATGAAAGGCAAACGCCTTACCTCCATGCTATCTCCCGGGCCCCTTTTTCTAGTACATTTTGATTGGGGCACACTTGTGATACTGAGGTCTATTCCTTGTTCTTTAGTTACTTTGTAGGTACTCCTACAATGGCAATGGTCAACTGGAGTTCAAAACCAGGAATTCCTTCGAATAAAGCCTGCACTCTAGTTTTCAGTGAAGCCCATTTACCTAACAAATTTTGAATTAAAACAAAAGGCTTTAGGGGCCTGAGTGGTGGCACAAGCGGTAAGGCATTTATTTACCTTGCCTATGCTAATCTACGAAGGACCTCAGTTTGATCCCCTGGCATTCCAGAAAAAATTGCTCCCCAAGTCAGGAGCGAATTCTGAGTGCATAGCCAGGGGTAAGCCCTGAGCATTACTGGGTGTGTCCCCCACACAATGTCATAAAACGTCATTTTTGCTGTTCTTTTTATAAGTGGCTCTCAGAATTAAACAGAGGTCATATGAAAGTTACAATATCCAGGGGCCAGAGAGATAGCATGGAGGTAGGGCGTTTGCCTTTACATGAAGGACAGTGGTTCATATCCCGGCATCCCATTTGGTCCCTGAGCTTGCTAGGAGCGATTTCTGAGCACTAAGCCAGGAGGAAAATCTGAGTGCTACCGGATGTGACTCAAAAACCAAACCAAAAAAAAAGTTACAATATCCAAGACTCTAGATCCTAATTTTGTTTAAAGCACATTTTTTAAACAATGTATTAAATGCATCAAATTTTAACATGAATTTTTATCTTATTCCTGAGCTCTAAGTTCATACTTGATTCTAATTAATAAACTGATTTGGAAGTATCTTATAAGCAATTTATATATATTAGAAGTTTAAAAAAATCAAATAAAATACAAATTAAGTTTCTGCCTAATAGTAAGAAAAAAGCACATTATAAAGAAAAATACAATTAAACAATGAAACAAGTAAACAAGGAAAACCTCTGGACCTTGTATTGCACTGCTGATTACCAAATTCTATTATAAGTACAGAAGAAATGATAACTATGTTCTAATGTTGACATAGACACAAGTGAAATTCAACTGAATTTTCTATCATGATGGGTGGTGATGTAATACAATTTTTACATATGTAGCATCTTATTTAATACTTGTTATCTTATAAACCTATAATGAAATTAAAGTGAGAAAAAATTTAGTTCATTACAGTGATTTTCTTGATAAGTGATACAATGTATGCTATTACTGTAAAGTCTAGAGTGCTCACTTGTTCTCTCTCATTCCCCTAGAAACCTACTTTTCACAGAAGTCATTCAGGACACCCCAATAATCTTCTGGAACCACAAACCATTCACAGTCACCAGGTCCAATATTTATGTTAACAGAACAGAAGTTGTTCTTTTCTTGGTGACCTAAAATAGAAAAAATTAGCTGTCACATTAGAAATTAATGAGTAAAATAAGCCTTTATCATAATAACTTTAAAAAGAGTTAAATATAAATGTTTATAGCAATAAGTATTATGGATTAACAATAAGACTACCTTAAAAAAAACAAAAAAGAAACCCAATAAGACTACCTAATAGCATTATTAGGTGTACTTGATATAGAAAGCTATTAAAAGTGAGTAAGACACATTTCCTGCAGGTAAACTTCATCCAGTTAAGTACCCCACCTACATGTAAACCATACACTTCAGCAAAATCTGTAAAAGATGCCTAAAGACATAAGCCCAGCTACAGATAGGCACACATAGAGTAAAACAGAAAAAATACTCAACATAGACTCTTCCTTCTCAGTATAAAGGTTATGATATAATATAATTTTTTTTGTTTCTTTTTCTGGATCACACCCAGAAGCACTCAGAGATTCTCCTGGCTCTATGCTCAGAAAATGCTCCTGGAAGGTTCAGGGGACATTTTGGATGCCGGGATTCAAACCACTAATCTTCTGTATGCAAACACATTACCTCCATGCTATCTTCTGCATGCAAACACATTACCTCCATGCTATTTCTTCAGCCCCGTTATAATATAATTTTCATTTACCCCCCTACTATGCTTCTTTATATCCTACATATATTAATAAGATAACATTTAATACTAACAACTATTTTTACTTTTTAAAGGCAAATAACAAAAGAAATAACAAAAGAAGTTCAGATTTTTAGGTATGTAAAAGGCTTTAACTATACTTCTCTGCTTTGCTTTGTAAATGACAATGGGTGACTGCTCTTTAGACCACCCATATGTTGCAGACTGCACATAAACCACCAAATCATGCAGATTTGCGACAATTTCACTTCTTTAACCCAAAAATCTCTGTTCTTTGTTTTGATATTTTTCCCTCAAATACTTGCTGAATTATCCTCTATGTAAATGATATTATTATTTACCTATGTAAATGGTGAAATAATATCATTGATAAATAGATCATAAAGACTAACATTGATGAAATATAAAGACTGAGATATTGGGAATTTAAAACTCAAATAAAAGGAGCTGCAGTGATACAGCATAGTGGTTGGACATGTGCCTTGCATACTGCTGACCAAGGAGAGACCTGGATCTGTCCAGAGCATCCCATGTGATACCCTGAGCCAGGAGCAATTTCTCTGCGCATAGCCAGGAGTAATCCCTGAGTGTCACCAGTGTGGACCCAAACCCAACAAACAAACAAACCACAAAAAAATAATAAATACCCTTGAATCACAGAACCCCAAAATCTTAAAAAACATGATCTGGCAGACCAAGGGAGTAGTTTTGATAGAGTAGTATGTACAAATAAAGCCTCAAGAATCATTGATGAACAGCTTAATTAATGTTCCATGGAAATAAGGCAATCACAGGAAAAATAATTTAACCAAGTGAAAGTTTAACTAATAATTAATAAAGATTATCAAAGATTCCAAAATATGAAACTGAAGGAGTTTAAAAATATACAATGTCAAGGCTCAGTCATAAAATTCAACATGTGGAGAGTGTTATCAGTGATATTCAACACATATCATCACCAATAATGAAATGAGAATGAATAGACATAAACAATTATAAAAATATGTAGAAATAATCTCTGAATTATAGAAATATCAGAAGGAGAGGAAAGGGAGAAAAAGGAGAGAGTAAGAAGAGGTGGCAGAGGAAAGAGCCATCAAGAACTATAGATTAAGAAATTAAATATATAGTATATAGTCCATGTTTGGTAATGCCGCCCCAGGCACTGTATTTTTAACCCCTCAGGTGAATGGGTCTAATGAAGGGCAGCGTAAAATGGTAAAATCATAACAAAGACTACCTGAAGGAGCAAAAGAAAAATACTTTCAAATATAAGGCAAACAACAAAAAATCACAATTTATCTCCCATATATTATATAAGTTAAAAAGAGTGTACTAGTGGAGAATGGTAGAAGGTCCCTTGCTTATAGAGTAAAAGTGATTTTCCCCCCCTCAGGTATTGTGTAAAGTAAGACATTTCCACTAATAAACATATTAAAATCTCTAAAGAGCTTTAAAAATTATCAAGGAGTCACAACTTGGCTCAGCTTAGAGCAAATTCATAAAACCTAGATTTGACGTCCAGACAAAAAAAGAAAAACAAATAAAGTAACAACATGTTGATTATAAAATGCAGATGTGTAATATTCCTCCAAAAGCTTTTAACCAGATTTCAAAAATCAACAAAACTGGGAACTTTAGTAAATTACCAAAAACAAACAACAAACGAAAACAAAAACCCTAAACACCACAGCCAGAGCAATAGTACAGCAGGTTAGGTGCTTCCCATACACAGGCTTAAACCCTAAGCACTGCTAGATGATTCCAAAAAACTGTGATAAACAACAAAAAAGAGAAACTATATGCTTAATACACCATAAATAAGCATTGATTTCAAATTGTACTTGGGGCTAAGCAGAAAGTGAAAACAAAGAGAGATGCTTAGAATATTGATCTGTATATAAACTATTATTAGGTACTTGTAAAATAAATATCCAGGTTGTGAGATCATCTCAAGCAATGAAGTTTCCCCCAAGGGGACAAGGCCGAAGCAAGGCACCTGAGCTACAAAGAACTACAAAGACCAGAGAGTAGGTGTTTTTTACCCTAGTTTTAACTAAACTTCCATGATTACTTCTGTAAGACTACTCACACAGAGCATCTAAAAGAAAATGAACTGTTTGATCAGAGTTTTGGTATTTTGATGTGAATTTTACCAAGCCTGCTCCTCAAAAAAAGTAATGTTTTTCCTGAAATCAGGAAACTGATTTAAAACTTCATTGGTTATTCCTGCTATAAACTATTACTTAAAACAACCTTAAGCAGTAAATTGTTAATTTTTATATGTAGGTATTTACAAGTAAAAAAGTAAAAGGTTGTCACTCCAACCCCCATTTCTGAGAAGTCTTTGTAAGCAATGAAAGGATTGGCTGAGAGGTGTAAAGGCTTTGATAGAGGAGATTCAGCAAGAAAGAAGCAGGAGTGCTGACAGGATGAAGAGTTATGAGAGACAAATTTAAGTGCAGGGCTGACTGGAGCCATCGTAAAAGGCTTAAGCATAGGAGCCACACATGGTAGCTAGGGCATTGTATAAAACTTCATGTCTCCTGAAACCTGATTGTCTATGGATCATTACCTCGAGGCTACCCTGAACCCTCAGACCCGCCAGCTGGAGGGATTTGAAGGCATGTGGCCTGGGCTAGAGGAGAAAGCTCCCTCCATCCATCTTACCATCATCCAGCCCCATCCAGCTCTCTATCATTAACATGTTATTCAACAATTGTGGAAAAATGCAAATACCATCAGGTTTATTATAAGAATAATTACAAGTCTGAGAGACAGGTTAAAGAGAAGGAATATAACTTCTAAGTAGGAGCCAAAATGATTCCCAGCACTTCAGCTTTCTGACTAGAAGAGTCAAAACTCACAATCAGAAATAGGGTGACACTTTTCCAAACAAAGAAAAACCGTATGCTTACATAAGAATTTAATTTATTTTATATTTTTCAATTATAATGGTATAAAAATATAATATAAACACATTTTAAATTTAACTTTTCTATTACACACAATATACCACCACACAAAAATTACCTGGTGTTCGACTCCCTGGAACTTTCATATATAGTTGAACTGTATTCATTCCTAGTATGCTATGACCAATGTGGCTTAAAAGATTTCCTGCTGATACAACACGCACAAAAGCAGGAAGTTTAGTCAGTTCATGAAGTTGCAATCTCCATCTGAAGTAAAAGAAATAAAAGTGTGCAAGCTTGTCTGGATATTAATGATATTTAAGCATGGGACTATTAAGAACTACAAAAACATTTAAGTAAAAAAATAACCTGGAATTGGACCCTAAAATAAAAATCACAAGACATTCCTGAAAAATTGTAATTATCTTATAAATGAACATTTTAGAAAGAATTAGGGCAGACAAACTTTGAAAAAAAAAAACAAGATACACTTCAACAGATGAATGTCTAAAGAAACTGGTCCATATACACAATAGAGTATTATGCAGCTGTCCAGAATGATGAAGTCATAAAGTTTTCCAATACATGGATGTAATGGAATCTATTATGCTAAGTGAAATAAGTCAGAGAAAAAGAGAGAGATAGACACAGATTAGTCTATCTATGGGTTTTAAAAATAATAAAAGACATTTATGCAGCAATTCTCAGAGACAAAAGAGAGGAGGACTGGAAGGTCCAGCTCATGACATGAAGCTCATCACAAAGTGATGGATGCAATTAGAGAAATAACTACATTGAAAACTATCATAACAATGTGAATGAATGAGGGAAGTAGAAAGCCTGTCCAGAGTACAGGTTAGGGTGGGGTGGGGAGGAAGGAGATTTGGAACATTGGTGATGGGAATGTTGCACTGGTGAAGGGGGGTTTTCTTTACATAGCCGAAACCCAACTACAATCATATTTGTAATCATGGTGTATAAATAATGATATTAATCCAAAAAAAAGAGTGGTGAGCGCTGTTAAAGAAAATATCTATGCTGAGAACTATAATAATGTCAGTGAGGGATGATGTAGAAAAGCATGTCTTGAATACAGGCGGAGGGTGAGGAGAGAAGAGATGGGGACTTTGGCGATGGGAAGGCTGCACAGTGAGGGAGGTGTTCTTGTTGACTGCAACCCAACTATAACGGTGCTTAAATAAAGAAATAATTAAAAAAAAACAATTATTTCTAGACAATCATTTATTTTGACTTGAACTTTCCTATAGTTACTTCCCCTGTAATTGTAAGCACTGAAATGATGAGTATCTTAATAAATTACATGATAAACAATAGTTACATCATATTTCTAAGAGTGACAAAACGAACAGAACAAATGATTCGGCAGAAAATTCATTGGTGAAGTCTCTCTAAAGAGGTGAGCAATCTATGGGGCAGGAGAGATAGCATGAGGTAAGGCATTTGCCTTGCATGCAGAAGAAAGGTGGTTCAAATACTGGAATCCCATATGTCCTCAAGCCTGCCAGGAGTGATTTCTCAGCATAGATAGAGCCAAGAGTGCTGTAGGGCTGTAGGGTGTGACCCAACAAACAAACAAAAAAGACCAAAACAACAGAGGTGAGCAATCTATATTTCATGCTACAATGCATACTTTTATGAATCAATGTACTAATTGAATTCTACATTATGTGAACTTAAACTTTTCTTCAAGCCACTGATTGGAAATAGAGCATTGTCCTATTTTAAAGATCAAGACACCAAACTGAGCTATAACTACTGAACACTGAATAACATGGCAAATAAATTATCAAGCACCAGAAGCCCAGCTTCTGTAATGAAGTCCTTTGTTACCTTTCAAAAGTGATTTGAATATTACTTTACTGTGACGATTCTACCCACTTTTTATCTTGTCTTCTCATTGTGAGCTGTTCAATAACGAATTTTGGGGAAAGAGTCTCTCAGTTTAATGCTTATGATTGAACCATATATATATAAGGATTGTTGGACGTGTTCTTATGGCCTACATATGCGTTGATAACACCTCATGGCATTGTTCCTTGTTTGCATAGGCACATTAAAATGGGAAAATACTATCCATACAAATAAGTTCTTACCTAATAGAGGTTGGAACACACGATTATTGTAGTACAATGGGACCTTACACCCTGAACCTCGATATAATGACCTGGTACAGGCCTCAGAAGAATGGGCAACTCCATCCACCCCTGAACCAGGCAAGCAATCTATGAAACATCCAAGGTTTTTAAACCTCTGGAAGCAATCCTCTACCACAGCTCTGACATTGACATGCTCAAAAGAGACTTTCCTTAACACTAAGAAGACTTGACAATTACGACTTGCTCTACAGGACAGGGCTCTCTTCATTGCCCTTTAAGTTGAGGTGAAATGAGAAGATGCTCTGCACCATTCTGAATGCGATATAGAATATACAGATTCCAGGATCTTTAATACAGAAGCATGATACCAGCAACAGAGACTGTGTGAAAAATAAAAGGGTATCGGCAACAGACAATGACCTGGATTGGACAAACTAGTTTGCCTGGAGCCTAGAGTTGGTCTTATGCCAGGAAACTTCAGGGGTAGGGTCTCCTTGTATTTAGGCCAAGGCTTTCCCTTTCCATGTCCCTCATATTTTGGTGGGCCTATGTAAACAATAATAGCCACTCTAACACCGTTTTTTACTGTGTTCTTTTGACTCTAATCCTTAAGAAAAACAACCCACTTAAACTTTTGATGTCAACTTAAATTAATAAGCATGTGCATGGAAATGTAAAAAAGTACTTTCCCTTCAATATTTAAGGAGTTACATAAGTCTTATTTCTTCAGATTGTTATTTGTGATGCTAAGAAATATTATGTACTACTATCTGGGGATTTGAGGGACAAAGTAATTGTACATGGGTTCTGTTTTATTCCTCTTAATATTCTTTGGCTCAACTTTGGTTCAAAGTTAAGACACTAGCAATGGAACTACTGAGAATTCTGTTTATGGGTGATTGTCCTTCCACTGTAACTTTACCTTGTTCTCGTTCTTTGCATCTTTGTTCTCATAATTAAAAAAAAGTGATTCGGGGGAACTGCAGAATGGGAAACAACATTTTATTGATGAGAAATGAAAATTGTTCTCACATACCTAGGATGAAAATTTATGAGAGGAGCAAAAAGAAATTATATACTATGTAATGTATGTGTTGCAGGGGAACAGTAAGAATGAAAAACGAAATTTTATTTTGTGATCAAAATTTTATAAGAATGATTCAAATTTTTCCATTTTAATAAAGTTTTCTAATACTCAGAAAAAAGAGAAAGAGTGAGGGCAGAGAGAAACACATCAAGGCAGACAGAAAGAAAACAAGGAAGAAAAGTTAATGTGGAGACAGTAGTTGGGATCTGGATTGTAATAAAGGGGAGTGGTATTCCTATATAGTCAACCCACAATTCAACAGAATTGAAAAAAACAAAATAAAAATTACAACCAACTAAGTTTTTTTGGTGGTGGTGGGGTCCCATACCTAATGGTGCTTAGGGCTCTGTGCTAAGAAATCACTCCTGGTAGGTTCTGGGGACCTAATAGTATGCCAGTGATTGAACCCACAACCACATGAAAGGCAAATACCAGCTATGCTATTTCTCCCATATCCACCAACAATCTTTATATTGTGCCTCTGTCAATGGGTAAGCTACATGGATGGGAAGGAAAGGTTCTAATTTCCTCAACTATCAATAACTTTGTAAAATATTGTTCTTAAAATTGTTTAAGATATTCAGTTTTAATTCAGTTGTTTAAAATATTCTTCAAATCTAAATCTGTAAATAAATTAATGTAGTCCTTAATTAGAAAAAAAACTAAACAGCCTAGAAATAATTCCATAATTCACAGTCATTAGTTAATATACCAACCTTAAATTTAAAAAAAAGAATTAACTTGAGTTTTAATTTTGCAACAAATGATTATAATACCCATGCTAAGAAAGAGTGCAGAGACAGGAGTACACACCATCAAAAACAAAAACAAACAATAAAAAGATAAGAGAAGGGGTAGAAAGAAGAGTGAAGTGGGAAAAGAGATGGTGAAAAGAAGAGAAAGGAGGAACAACAGAAGCAGAGACAGTTCTTCAGACTGAAGAACAAACATTCATTCTTACATCTCTGCTACCTTTAAGTTTTCTCAAAAAACAAGTTACTAATTTGCTAGGGAAAAGATGCAGAGCAACATGAGTAACATATAGCTAACATGTTAGTTACATGTTTTTGACAAATATGTTATTAAACCATTTATGTTGCAGTATCAGAATTTACAAATACTGCTATAAATATATATTCCACCACTATCTCCACCATTAGAATAACTTATCTCGTGGTCGCTTTGGCAGCACATATACTAAAATTGGAATGATACAGAGATTAGCATGGTCCCTGTGCAAGGATAACACATGAATCCGTGAAGCGTTTCATATTTAAAAAAAAAATAAGATAACTGTTTACTCTATCTCAAATATACCTTCCAGACAACTCCCTTCCATGGGAATTTAACTCTACTGAGAAAATTTCTAGTTTCCATGACTAAATATTCATTGCTTCATCGCTGTTTTAATATCCACATGATTTTTTATATCTATTATGAAGTTGGTGATAACTAATCACTATCTATACATGATTGAAGGTAAACCATACAAATTAAGTTTCTTTCCACAAAAAACTGTTTATCTTTTCATAGTTATATGAAATTAAAAAAAACTGAACAATTCTATAGTAATACATTTTACTTCATAAAGAGCACTTTATCCTAATAAGTGGGTTTTAGGGCTGAACAACAGGGCAGCAGATAGGGTACTAAAAGAGAAGTGCTGCTCTGAGTTCAATCTTCTGCCCCACATATGGTCTCCTGAACCTACCAGAGATGATCCATGACCCGGGACTAAGCCCTTAAAACTACAGGGTGTGGGGCAAGAACAAAACAAAATAAAAATGTATACTTATGCTAGAAAATACATCATAGACAATCAAAAGTATTGGCACACATAAATAAAAATTGTAATAAAAGTTAGTGTAGATACAGTCACCTAAAGTTGTAAAGCATTTCAAATACATAAGACATTAATAAGACTTAATACTTAAGAAAAGTATAGTCCCCAACCAAAGAAATTATTTTTGAATAGAAATAGAAATAAAATCAAAGTCAATTTCCAAACCTATACTCCTCCTTATAATTCAGATATAGAATTGTAGCACTTAACTGTAACACTTACATTTTATCATCAGAGAGGTCAATGTTGGTCCCAAATTTTATAGTTTTAAATGGTGCTTTTCTTCTCGTTCCAGAACTTAAATTTAAAAAAGGAAATTAATATAAAGTCTGAAGGTTTTAGATAAAAATGCTAAGTAAATACTGAAAATTACATACATATCTGAAGATGCAGATTCATAATCTGGAGATTCTTTATGTTGTACTCTTTTCTCACTTTCTTCCTACAGATTAAGTGAACAAAGTCATTCTATTATGGGTTATAAACTCCATATATAAGCAAAGTAAATATTCATATTTATATGAACTCTGATTATTTTTGAAAATTAAATTTCTTTGTGCACATTCACAAAACTTACTCCAATAAATCAAGAAAAGATTAAATAGTCTAGGATTCAATATTCTTCATTAATCACAACAAAGTAATATAAAACTCAAGTAATCTGGGGTCATAGCAACAGTATTATAGGGAGCTTGTTTTTTACCCAGCTGACCAGGATTGATCTTTGGCACTCCATGACAACCAATCCCAACAGAAGGCAACAGAGATCCCTATGTCCAGACTAAGGCAGTGCACTACTAGATTGACCTATAAACAAAATACTAAAAATACAACCATTCAACTGAAGATACAAACATTATTCTAAATAATCTATGGATCACTCATCTTCTCAGTGGTTATAGTGGACTGGGGTGACTTTAAAAGCCTAAAGCACAAACCAAAACTGAACAATTCTATAGTAACACATTTTACTTCATAAAGAGCACTTTATCCTAATAAAGTTGTTTGCTCCTTCCACAAATTTTGCCTTGAGGCGTTCAGTTAGTACAATTAGTAAGGTACTTATGCTTTATAGGAATCCTGGGAATACTTGATTCCCAGTATCCATAAGATCACCAAAGTAATAACAAATAACATAATAACATAATAACAAAGAGAGCTAGGTATGACACTGAAAATACTAACAATTAAAACTGCTTTCTTTTGAAGCCAAGAACATTCAGCTGTGTTCAGGATTTAATACTGGCATAAGCTCAGATATTTTATTGGGTAGCAAACCTGGTTCAGTTGCAAGCAAGGCAAAAAAATGCTTTATCAATTGTACTACACCTCTACTACTTTAAAAGGCTCACAATCACAGTTCATGAAGCATATAGTTATATACACAGTTGTGCAATACTTCCTACAAATTTCAAAACCAGGAGTATGGCAAAGTTGCCTCACCACTAAATGAGTAAAAACACCAACCAGCTCAGTAAATCTTCAGTGATGTTACTAACACCACCATAAAATATAAAAATCATCATAAATTGCTTCCTACTGGCCTATTTTCTTATAATTCCATTTGCCACTTTGTTGTGAATGAATTTAAAGTAAAGTTATGTGCCTCTAAGAAAAAAAGATTGGGTGTGGGAGGGAAACAGAGAAGGGAAAAATCAGTTAGTAGGATTGCTATTTGAACACTGTATACCTGAAACAACTGTATTGTGAGTTCTGTAAATCATTATAATAACAATTATTATATTATAAATTTATTATATAAATACATATATTTTTACAATAAGTATTACTAAACATTATTATATAAATATATAATATATCATTATATAGCTATATATAATATATAATATAATTATAATAATAAAAAAATGCACAGATAAGAATTTCCTGCAGTTGGGTTTGGAAACAGAGTGCAGTAAATAAGGAGCTTGCCATGTATGTAGCCAACCCAGGTTCAATCCCAAGTATCCTATATGGTCTCCTGAACCCCACAAAAGTAACTCCTGAGCACTACCAGGTGGATGTACCTCTCTCACCCCAATTTGTTACAGCTGACAATACACACTATCTTCTAAGGCCCAGAAAGAAGTCTGATAGGGCTGTGAAAATACTCAACTAGAAAAACTCTTTTGCTCAGCATAAAAATGACAAATGCAAACCAAGTATTTTATATACAAAAAAGGTAATAAATTAAAAGCAGATCAAATGGCTCTATGAGGCAGTCAGATGAGAATAAATGGATATAAAACAAAAACTCAATAAAATGAAGAAATATTCTATCCAGCTAGATCATGGTGCAGATTTGAGGGAACAGTACAGACCTCCATGGACTGCTTAGCTTACTCATAGTTTGAAATCAGTTTTGTAAGAGCATTCAAAGCATATTTTTCAGGGGCTGGAGCGGTGGCACAAGTGGCATTTGCCTTGCACACGCTGACCTAGGACAGACCACAATTCGATACCCTAGATTTCCATAGGGTCTGCCAAGCAAGAGTGATTTCTGATCACATAGCCAGGAATAACCTTCGATCCCTTAGCATGCCATATGGTCATTTCTGATCACATAGCCAGGAGTAACCCCTGAAAATCACTGAGTGTGGTCCCAAAACAACAACAAAAAAGCATATTTTCCAGACGATCAAACTAAGTAGCACTTGGCAGGGAGTACATAATTCCTGAAAACTATTTATTAACAGGCACTAGGGAAACTTTTTATTGTTTTATTTATACCTAATTTTCCTGACTGGTTTGATGTTTACTCTTTTACATCCAAAGAGAGTATATATTTTTTTCTAGAACTAGAGCAATAGAACAGAAAGGATAGTATTAGCCTTGCATGTGGCCAACCCAGGTTCAATTCCTGGCATCCTATATGATCTTCTCAGCCTGCAAGGAGTGATTTCTGAGTGCAGAGTCAGAAACAACCTGAGCGCCACCTTCCCTGAGCGCCATACCTCCCCATCCCCGCAAAATGAGTGTCTCTATATTTTTTATTAATATAAAAGCAAACCAATATTTTTCTGAAGATAAAATAGACTACATTTTTGTAGTCTATTCAGATCTTCTTCTTTTTTTTTGGGGGGGGGGCACACCTGGTGGAGCTCAGGGGTTACTCCTGGCCATCTGCTCAGAAATAGCTCCTGGCAGGCACGGGGGACCATAAGGGACGCCGGGATTCCAACCAACCATTTTAGGTCTGAGTCGGTTGCTTGCAAGGCAAACGCCATTGTGCTATCTCTCTCTGAACCCTTATTCTAAAATTTTTAATTCTGTTCACTTATTACTAATTTCACATTTGCAGAGTTTATCTGTTTTGCATCGTTTATAAATTAGAAAATTATTTAAAAATTTGAAATATTACTTTATCAAATATCATTCATTTATATATTTATGTACTTCAGGAGATTTGCTAACATGCAAAATCAATTATAAAACCCTATTTGTCTATGTCTATAGCTGCCACCACCTCCAAAATTAAAAAAAAGGGAACTTTCTCATGAATATTTTTAATGAGATAAAAATGTAACAAATGAGAACTGAGCTAAAATGCAGGGGGCTGTCTGAACTGCCTCTTGGAACACTGGTGAAGAGATATAATTTTTCTGGTGATAGGTGTGATACTGAAATGCACTAAAGTATGATGTAAAAAGTATTCTAAATTCCTGCTTCCTCAGTAAAAAATGACTTAAAATGGTGCATATGGTCCAGAGTATTACTACAGTTGCCAGGACATTTGCTCTGCACAACAATAATGCAGGTTAGATCTCTGGTATTCTACATAGTCTCCTAAAACTGCTAGGAGTGATTTCTGAACTCAGAGCAAGGAGTAACTCATGAGCACTGCAGGTGTGCCTGGCCCAAATTTTATGGAAATATGTGAACTTTAATATAAAATATATAATTTAGAAAAATACTAATATGGACATTTTAAAGGAAAACAATTGTGAATTTATATTCTCAGTATTTAAATATTTTATGCAAACTTTCCTCTTGGGAATTATTAAAGCTAATATGCTTGCTAAAATATAAATGGGAATAGTACATGGCCAATTGAGGACAGACCTTGGTTTGATCCCTGGTGTCCCATATAGTCCACCAAGCCAGGTGCAATTTCTGAGCACAGAGCCAGGAATAACCACTAAGCATCAACAGATGTGACCCACAAAACCAAGATTATTTATTTTCCCTACTTTTTATCTTTTCTTATCTTTGTGAACTGTTCAATAAGGAATTTTGGTGAGAGTTCCTCAGTTTAATGCTTATGTTTGAACCAAGTCACGGGGATTGTTGAACTTGTTCTTGCAGCACCCTTATGCACTGATAATGTCACTTGGCATCATTCCTTATTTACATAGGCACATAAAAATGGAAAATACTATACATACAAGTAAGTTCTTATCTAATACAGATAGGAACAAAATGGAAAATACTATGCATACAAATAAGTCCTTATCTAATAGAGATAGGAACACACAAATCTTGTAGTGCAATGGAACTTTATACCTTGAACACTGACATGATGACCTGGCACAGGCTTGGACCAGGGAAGCCATCTGAAACATCCAAAGTTGTCTACGACATCACCTGGAAGCAATCCTCTAACAGGGAAGACCCTACGCTGCTCTGACATGGATCTATTCAAAAGAGTCTTCCCTTAACACTGAGAAGACTTAAAACAACAACTATGACCTGTGCATTGCCCTTTTAACTGTGAGTTGAAATTAGAGGTTGCTCCGCACCATCCTGACTTCAATGTAGGAAATACAGATTTCAGGAATTTCAATACAGAAACATGATACCAACAACAGAGACTGTGTGGAAAATAAAAATGTATTGGTACTACAGACAATGAACTGGATTGGATTAACTAGTTTGCCTGGATCCTAGAGTTGGTCTTCTGTCAGGAAACTTCAGGGGTAGGGTCTCCTTGTATTTAGGCAAAGGCTTTTCCTTTCCATGTCCCCCATACTTTGGTGGGTCTATGGAAATAAAAATTGACACTCTAACCCCATTTTTACTGTGCTCCTTTGACTCTAAACCTTAAAAAAAAACACTTAAACTTTTGAGGTTAACTTAAAATAATATGTATGTGCATGGAAATGTAAAAAAAACTACTATGGCTTCAAGTCTAAGGAGTTACATAAATTTTACAGCTTTAGACTGCTTTGTTTACCGCTAAGAAATTTTATAATGTACAACAATCCGGGGTTTTGAGGGAAAAGTAATTATACATGGGTTCTGTTTTATCTTCCTTTGATTGTAAGTTTAAAATTAAGGTGTCAGCAGGGGGATTTCTTCTGAGAACTCTGTTCTTGGGTGATTGTCCTTCCACTATAACTTTACCCTGTCCTCTTTCTTTGCATCATTGCTCACATAAATAAAAATTAAAATATGAAAAAAACCAGGAATAATATATGTAAATGGGGAGAAAAACCATACAGATTTAGTATCAAAATAGATTGACAAATGCATAGTAGTTAACTGTCAAAGCACTTTTATTGGACAGAGTAAAATGTTGGTGCTTGCATGATACTCTTGGTTCTGTACTCAAATATTACCCCTATCTGGGATCCAAAAGACACTTGACAAAAAGGAATAAATATTCAATATAAGTTTCTTGAACATAAAGTATGTGCTCTAGTCAATCCCTTATCCCTGCCACAATCTCATGCCTCACCAGAAGGCCCACTGAGAAGCTTTTCTTCAGCAAGGATGGCTGGCAAAACATCTGATAACGAGGGTGAAATTTCTCATGCTTAATTTGTATTAGTAGTGCTTTGGATTCATGGGTTGCCAGGACCTGACCATGGTATATTTTTGGTCCTAAAATTAAGTATTTTCTAATCATATTTTGTCTATTAATCTTGACATTGTTGAAGTGAGCACACTAATAAAAATGAGGTGCAGACTGCTCTTGCACCATGATTCGTGGGGATGCTTTAGATCCCTAAGAAATACTTTTAACTCCAAACACTGCATATATGGCTCTTAGAAGTCTGCAGTTTGCATGCCATGATAGTTAAGGGAAAGATGTTGGCCATTGTTTTTCAATTCTTTGCTGACTGTGGCTTATTACTTCAAACATAAATATACAGTTAGGGCCAGCATATTAGTATAGCAAGTAGAGCATTTCCTTTGCAAAAGGCCAACATGGGTTCCACTGTGGTTTTCTATATGGTTGCCCAGCAATGCCAGGAGTAAGCTCTGAGTTCAGAGTCAGGAGGAACTCCCAAGTTTGGACCCAAAAAGAAAAAAAAAAAGCAGACAAATAACAAAAGTACATAGTCAATAACAAATAGGTACTATAACAGCAGAGATCAGTAATATTACACAAGTTTTGTGATATATCTATTATAATGACCCTGAAGATGTATAAAACCTGAAGCAAAGAGGAGTTTGGTACTGAACCTATTATCTATGAGGAGATTATGAGTATTTAAATTTGCTGGGAATAGGGAGCAGCATAATGAGCTGGAAAAAAAAAGCTCCATGGGAGCCTCATGAAAGTCTTAGTTTTGACCCTTAGTACTCTATTGTTCCTCAATCTTCTTAGACCCAGGACTTATAAGATCTGATATCCATGCTGGCATCCCTTAGCACTCATGGGTAAATATTCGCAAATAGTAGATGGAATTAAATAAAACTATAAAGTTTTTTAAGAATTCTGAGTTGGGGACCGGGAGATAGCATGGAGGTAAGGCGTTTGCCTTTCATGCCAAAGGTCATCGGTTCAAATCCCGGTGCCCCATATGGTCCCCTGTGCCTGCCAGGAGCAATTTCTGAGCATGGAACCAGGAGTAACCCCTGAGCACTGCCGGGTGTGACCCAAAAACCAAAAAAAAAAAAAAAAAAAAAAAAGAATTCTAAATTATCATACATCTTAGAATAGCAGAAACTAAATACAATGAAGGAAGCAGGAAATCAAAGTAAAAATAAAAACTAAAGGTATATATAGAAAATCTAAAGGTATTCATGATAAAACTTTAAATCAGATCCTGTGTAAATATTTAATAGTAGTATGACATAATTTATACATTTTATTTAGAAGTCTTATGAAAATAGAGATATAATGGAGAAATTCAGGTACTAGCTCTGTAATTATCTAGCTCCAATTCAGTTCTGGGCATCATGTATGACACACAGATTTAACATAGGACTAATCCCAAAGAATGTAAGAAGTAAGCCTTATGCTGCATAAACTCTAACATTATTTCTTTTCCCTTATGTATTCTATTAATGATTTAATGAAAAATTAGTGTGAGCCAAACTTGAAATTCATATTTAACTAATAAAAATAATAGATACTAAACTCACAGATCAAGCTTGTAAAGGCAAAACCTAATAAATTATCCTCCACACTGTTCAAAAATGATTATGATGCCACTGTCCACTGTGATATTCTAGTAAAAAACAATTGTGCAAGTTAATAATTACTACAAGGAAATTTTGTTCAAGCAACAAATCTCAAGTGTACCTACTTCTGATGTCACTGCAACCAAGTAATACCAGCATAGTAACTGAAACAATAAATATAAGGTTAGTGAATGGATAAAGCAGAGTTAAAGCTCAGGCTTTATTATAGAGAAAATTGATTAAAAATGAATATATTCTAAAAGTATAAATTACAGATAATTTTTAAACCATGTTAGTAAGAACACTATGGAGAAAAGCTACTTGAAAACTTGAAAAAAAAATAAATGAGTACTCCTGATTTGATAAGCAGGGCAGTGTTTATCAGGTGTGTATAATGCAATCAGTTCATGGGAATGGGCTTTCTGTATAAGCACGCATCCATGCCTTTAAAGAATCTTCTAAGCACCCACCAACAATTCTATACCTGGAAAACTACCTTAAAAATGAAAACAGAAAGATTATTTAGAGATAACAAAATTATTAAGGAATTATGAGGACAGTGTTCCCCATTTTTACACTGATAAAAAAGAAACTTGCATTGCATGTGTCTCATGAAAGTTCAATCTCTGAATTCTGATATGATCCTCTAAAAAAGACTAAGAAGTTAGAGTCAGGAGTAAACTTCAGCACCAATATATATGACTTCAAAACAAAAGATATTAAACAACTTATTACTGTACTACCATTATTTAAAGAGGTATCCAAAAGATACCTAAACACAAATGAGAATTAAAAAATGAGACCAGCTGTGTAAACAATAAAAGGTCACAGCTATACAAATATTAAGTAGGAAGAAGCAACAATAAACAATGCCTGAATACTCTTCTAGACACAAATGAGAATGAAGATACCAGATACCAGATCACATGTGAAATAGCAGAAATGGTGTTAAAAAAGGTCATGACAGGGGGCCGGGCGGTGGCTTGGAGATAAGGTGCCTGCGCTAACCTAGGACGGACCAAATTTCGATGCCCCGGTTCCCCATATGGTCCCCCGTGCCTGCCAGGAGCGACTTCTGAGCGAATAGCCAGGAGTAACCCCTAAGCGTCACCGAGTGTGGCCCAAAAACCAAAAAAAAAAAAAAAAAGGTCATGACAAAGCAAATTTTAGGAATAAATTGCTTGACTTCATATTTTTGTTATAGCTAGTATGATTGAAACCAAATACTAATTGTTCCTAACTTTGACATAAAAAAGTTAGTCATAAACCCATTTGTCAAAGGGCAATTATACATCATTTTCAGTATAAACCACACTTCCTAGAGATAAAAGAAGGCAATAGAAATTCCTATTCCTGAGGTTAAAGTTTCTCTCAGTTTGTAAAGGAAAGGTTTACATGATGTAATAACTTTTATCCATTTTATCCTTTTATGCTGCATCGAACACAGTATATATATTTGTATATATTCATTCTTCAGCGCCACAGCTTTCACTTACTCTGAGGAAGTTCTGCTGTTCTTTCCCTGTGACATTTGCACTTTGGAATTATTTCTTGTGTTGTGGCTAAGAGACTAGAAGAAAAGCTTGGCTGTGGAGTGAAGCTTACTGATCATGCTCTTCTCAAGCTGCTCTCTGAGAGGTGAAATGGAACTTCCGAGTCACAGAGGACCCCAATACAACTATGTTTGCCTCAATTTCTTGGATTTTCTTGCTGAGGAGAAACTAAAATAGAAGTTCCTCTGCTTCTTTGCTCTCTTCATGAGTATGCTGATCATGGGTAAAAATGTGGCACTTAACAAAGAAGACCACTGACACTCTTTTGGCCTCAGTTTCTAAAGATGCAAAACTAAGAAGAAAATTATGAACCATTCTAAATTACCACTATTCAAAAGAGCTATAGAATAAGTCAAATGCTTATGGCAGTTTGAAATCAATAATAATGTGCACGATCTCTGAGCCTTCACCTTATAACCTACATAAATAACAAGCTCTCCAGCTACAAAGGAGGAAAGTCATCAATCACATCTGAGTGGAAAGTTTCTTGGCACCATAAAAAGACCATTCGATGCATAAACGAGTGTGTATGGAGCCTGTAGATGTTCCCCTGGCAGTAGGTTTCAGGGTAAAGAAATCCTTTATTTACTAGGCC
>PVKC010006402.1:0-31215 GCA_004027635.1 Crocidura indochinensis
AGAAGAAGAAGAAGAAGAAGAAGAAGAAGAAGAAGAAGAAGAAGAAGAAGAAATAAAAATAGGGGGCCGGGCGGTGGCGCTGGAGGTAAGGTGCCTGCCTTGCCTTGTGCTAACCTAGGATGGACCACGGTTCGATCCCCCGGTTCCCCATATGGTCCCCCGTGCCTGCCAGGAGCGACTTCTGAGAGAATAGCCAGGAGTAACCCCTGAGCGTCACCGGGTGTGGCCCAAAAACCAAAAAAAAAAAAAAAAAAAAAAAAAAAAAAAAAAAAAAAGAAGAAGAAGCAATAAAAATAAAAAATAACTAAAAAAAAGGGGGTAACCTCAGCATTTAACACTGTCATATATTATGGGAAAGCAGAAGATAAAGCCCAAAAAAGCTTTTTCAGCTAAGCTTCCATGAATATGTTGGTCTTTGAACTAGACAGGATAAAGAGCTAAAAAAGAAAAGTGCAAAAGATGACATTTAATTTTCCCCACTGTTTCTCTTTCAATTTCCATTTCTTTTGGTGTTGGGGTCACACCCAGCAGCGCTTCGGGGTTACTCCTGGCTCTAGCTCAGAAATTGCTCCTGGCAGGCTCAGGGGACATATGAGATGCAGGGATTCGAACCACCATCCTTCTGCATGCAAGGCAAATGACCTACCTCCATGCTATCTCTCCGGCCCCTCAATTTCCATTTCTAATTCATCTTGGAATACTTCTGAACTAAATTCAGGTGGTTAAGAACAAAGGTCATTCAGTCTTTCCATTTCAAGAGAAATTTCCACTTTATGTCTCTAAACCCCAAATTACTAATTTGTTAGCAAAGTTTAAATATAGTTCTAAAACAGTTGAATAGTAGTACTTGCAAAATTTAATCTTACAAACTACAATAACCTTACCTTATCCACTAATTATTTTAATCTTCCATTATCTCATTTACTCTTGACCAATAACAATACCTTCAATAACATACCTTCAGTATGATAGTCAGAGACCATATTTACATAATTTATATTAGCATGTTTTGTTTTCATTGATTAATTTTACTATTAATTTGTATCTATTACTGTGCCCATTTTAAAAATTAAATCTTATCATACATAGTCATCATTGTTTATACAAGAAAGATATGGTATGTTTATAGTGCTCAGAATTGTTTGTTGAATCATCATGTATGCACCAGGAATGCTCCAGACACTCTTTTCTTAAAAGAGATGTAAAATAAGTCATGAAAAGGCTTGGATACACCAGCTCATGCAGAAGAAAGCTGGCAATCTTGAGAAGACAGGAAACACCAAAACCCAACCCTGTCAAAATCATGCCTGCTGCATTCATCACCCAGAATCATTGTTTTGCCTATAACCCTACCTCACTGCTCCTTTACAAATCTTTTTGTAAAGATTTGTACCAATCCTCAGGTACCCTTGAGCTGATATCATCAGGGCTTTTTGGAGAGAGTATAGGTACCCTCCCTCCAGTATCCTTTTTCCAGGAAGCTGGCTACTAAGAACATGCTCCTAAAAACCACAGTGTCAGCAATAATACTTTAAATTTCTGACCAATTTGATTTGCTTAATGATGCTATCATTCTTATAGGAACACACCAATTTAACATAATGGATAGCTAATAACAGTTTACTAGCCTTTTTGCCATTGTATTATTGACTTTATTGAAGATACAATAATTTTCACAAATGTGCTTGCTTGCTACTGCACTTCTTTTTTCTTTCATTTTTTTAAAATTTTCCTTCTCTAAAGCAGGATAGGGCATTTGCCTTGCACAAGGCTGACCCAGAAGGACCTGGGTTTGATCTCTGACTTTCCATATGGTCCCCCAAGGCAGGAGCGATTTCTGAAAGCAGAGCCAGGAGAAAATCCTGAGTGTCACTGGGTAAGGTCTCCCAAAACAAACAAACAAAAATTTTCCTTCTCTACCTTTTCCTTTTTCTTTCTTTTTTTAAATAATGTTGCCATAACTATATGAAAGCAAATATATTATGCTCAACTATGTGATGCATTCTCCTTAAATAAAGGAAAAATATTTGTTTATTACCTATATCAACTAGAGTGTCTTAATATTCCCCAGAAATAAAGCCAAAGTATAGTCATATATAAATATATATGTTAAGGCCAAAGAAATGTAGACTAGTAAAGGTATGTTTTTGTCAAAACATGACATTATTACGTTTAATGAGCACAAAAATATATACTTACATGCTCATTAATTATAAAAAACTTGTATGCTCCAATTACCCTTCACCAGTCTGCAACAGTCTTTCAGAAACACTTTGCATCTCTAACATAATTCTTTTTGCTCTGTTATATTATATGTGTCATTAAATTATTTATTAATAATTATCATGATTTGAAAGAATGTCTGGAAGTGGAAGCAATAAGCTACTTAACCTACAAAAACATTATGAAATGGTATAAAATATTATAGATAAATACTTTATTATATTTATATATGGTAATATAATATATGTAACTTATTCATTGACATAGCAAAGAATCGGTATCTGAAATGATTACAATACAACTGTATACCTACCAAAAGATACACTATCAACAAAATTGTCAATATGAACTATTAAGGAACACAAAACATTCATGATGCATATAAGATACTGTTGATGAGGATTTTGGCTAAATAAAGAATCAGCTAATGTTTGAAGTAAGAATAGCTTTTTCTAACCCACTGGAGAAGTCACTCCAAAAACTCTACAAGGTAACAAATAACTGGATCTCAGAGACATCAATTTCTCTATTACAAGGTCAAGACCGTGTTCTCTTATCTTACCAAGTATATCATATATTGGCAAATATATAATAATGGTCACCATATTGATCCCACTTACCTCATTGCTTCTGTTTTCCCTGGGCAAAGAGAGATGGGATATATGGAATCACAGTAGATGAAGAGAATTTATACTACAGGCCAACCATATATCCCCCCTCAAAAGAATGCCAAAAAACAAAAACGTGAGTTTTAAAGGGAAGATCTATTGTTCAGTGGCATATTTCCCTTATTATAATGTGTATGCCTTCCCCAAAACCACTCCAGAAAAACTATTACGTCCTTAGGGCAGATGTATTTATAAACGTTTCACTATTGTATTCCAACCATCAATAATAGTGTCTGGCACAAAATGGGCTCTCAAAAAAATAACAACATTGAATGAATGTATCTTCCACATCCCAAGAGATTATAAGATCTTTGAAAGCAAGAACCATTTTAATTTGGCTTTTTAAAACACTGACACTTATTTCATTCCCAGCCCTCTATGACAATAATGCACTTATTGAATTATTTGAATTATTATTATTGATTTATTTGAAATTAGATCTAAAAAAAACATTTTTCTTCCATAGATAATGCATTGGAAGCTTCGGGCCATGTGTGCATGCATAGCTAAAGTTTGGTTTTTTGTTTGTTTGTTTTTTGTTTTGTTTTGTTTCATTTTTTCGCTCTCTTACAAACTCTTCTAATTAGCAGTTTAGTTTAAAGATGATGAGAATATTAGTCATCTTTTAAATAAAATTCATCTAGAAGCTCAGAAGCTGATGTAACTCTCAGGACAGAGCATGACCTAAAATCCCATTTCCCAGACGTTTTGAGCATCCACGAGTCATTTTTAGAATTTCTGCTTCTCGTGTACCTCAGCTGCACTGTTACACTTTTCAAATTTTTATTATAATATGATTTTAGTGTCAGAATAGTATTGTAACGATAGTACAGAAAGTTCATGTTTAACCTTCACCCAGTTTTCCCTAATGTTCACATCTTACATAATCTTGAACAATTGTCTGTCCTACAAAATAAACATGGGTGCATGATTATCTATTCTGCACACTGCATTTGTATTTCACCTGTTCTTTCATCAATGTTCATTTTTGAACATTTCCAAGATTCATTCCAGATTACTAGATTGCATTTAATCATACTGCCTTCTCTCACCTGTGACAGCTTCTCAGTCTTTCCTTATCTTTCATAATGTTGACTGACAGAAACTTTGAAAGTTCACAGAAAATATTTTTCCAGAATAGACCTTGTGTACATGTTGAGGGCTATATTAAATTGTGGGACAAAAATTTAGTACTTCAAGTTCCTGGTCTCAAGAGGTGCTAGATTAGATGAAATGAGAGAGACTGTGTGGTAGACAAATGCCCAAAATGACTATGAACTATGGCACCCAAAAATGTCTCTTGAAAACACTGGCAGAACACTGAATTCTAGTGACAAAGAATATGACAAACGAAATCTGGTCATTTTTCTCTTCAGTCGTAGCAACCTATAAAATTATCTTTGTAATAGCTGAGAGAAATTTTAGGTGATAACGTGTCAAAAGTTACATTGATATAAAAGCTTAGAAATTAAATCAAGCAGCAAGTAAATTTTCTTTTGCTGCCTTGTTGAACTTGTTGTGAGAAAAGATACGTGTTTCCATTATTTTAATTAGATATATATCTAATACCATTAAACAAGGGGTTTATATATATATATATATTTTTTTTTTTTTTGGTTTTGGGGCCACACCCGGTGACGCTCAGGGGTTACTCCTGGCTATTCGCTCAGAAGTCGCTCCTGGCAGGCACGGGGGACCATATGGGGAACCAGGGGATGGAACCGTGATCTATACCCTAGAGGATGTTTGCTGTATAAATAATTTTAAAATGAACTATATGATGAATGATGATAACAACAATTTTTTATTTTTGACTGAAAGCTAGTACAGCAGAAAAAATGTTGCCTTATCTTGCATACAATTCAATCCTCAGCTCCACGTATGGTTTTCTAAGTGCCCCAGTAGATTCCTGAGCACATACCAAGAGTTCTTAGCATAACTGGATGTGGCAAGTAATAATAATAATATTAATAATAATAACAATAAATATTACTCCTAACAATTTATTATCTTCTTAATTAATATTTTTATTTAAACACCTTGATTACAAACATGATTGTGGTTGGGATTCAGTCATATAAAAAACACCCCCCCCTTCACCAGTGCAACATTCCCATCACCAATGTCCCAATCTCCCTTCCTCCCATCCCATCCCCACTTGTAGTCTAGACAGGCTTTCTACTTCCCTCATCCATTCATTGTTAATAATCTATTATCTTAATTTTATCAATAAATTCAATTGTCACATGTTTTTCTATGATTTTTTAAATTTTATTGATGCCAAGGATTAAACCCCAGTCCACATACTATAAAAGCTATATTCTCCCATATAAGCTACATCCCTTACCCCTCAAATCATTTTTAGCTTGTTAATTTATCTATTTTATTATTAATTTTTGGTGATACCACCAGTGCTCAGGGCTTATTCAGGTGCCACTCCTCACAAGCTTGGGGGACTTATGAGGTGCTTCACACATGCAAGCATTTTAGCACTGTGGAACTTCCTCAATAATTTTAAGGTTTCACAAAGGAATCTAAAATTAAACATATCACTGAAAAAGCAGTATTTCTAAAATATTTCCTACATAAAGAGTAATAAGTCTGGCTTAACGAAAATTCAAAAAAGGTTTTCTCTTTCAAAAACATTGATAAGATTGAAGATTTCACCTTCAAAGAATTTTATTCCAGGGGGAACCCTCTGTGAGAATTTTAAACATTACATAAGGAATGTATTCTTTGAAGATTTTTCATGTTAAAAAAAAAGAGTTGCATGACTTGGGTATCCTCTTTGAAGTTTCTTTATAAACAATATTTAAAGGATTTCCTCCCTTTGATTGTTTTTATGTTGCTAAGTACTGCCTTTCTGAAAAATGTTGCTCTGTATTCAAATGATTTGCTTTTCTCTTCATTTTCCTCTATTAATATTATATCTTAATTTTGTTGAAAAGAGAATAATTAAAGACTATCATATCAGGGTTCTTCCTACATAATATAAGACTGAGCACTGATGAATTTCACCAAAATAAATACATCAATAAATAAACAAATAAATAAATAAATGAAATTCTTTTTTGTTTTTGTTTTGGGGCCACATCCGGTGACTCTCAGGGGTTATTCTTGGATATGTGTTCAGAAATTACTCCTGACTTGGGGGACATATGGGGCACCAGGGGATCAAACTGTGACCCATTCTAGGCTAGTGTGGGCAAGGCAGATACCTTATCACTTACACTACCATTCCAGCCCCAAAATGAAATTTTTTTAAATAATTTTTATTGTGACCAAAGATTCAGATTACTCAGTCTTGCCCTAAATCAGAATTTATTCAGAAGTCTATAAAAAAAATAGTATTATTTCTAGAGTCAGAGATAGTAAAGAGGTTAAGATTGCTTACTTTGCATCCAGCTTATCTGGTTCTATCTCATCCACCACATGTAGCCTCCCATTCACAACCAGGAGTGAAACCTGAAACTCACCCCAAGATGTAATTCACCCCAAAAATACAAAATTAAAATAAATTGCTATTTCATATAGGGAAACATATTAGTGTAAGCTAACAGAAGGTTTTAGAGAATTGGTGATATTTGAAGGACATCATAAATTAGTTACAGAAAATAGAGAATATTTCTAATAATAATTTCATCACTACATCTCTAAGTCAATTGCAGGGAAGAAACAAAGAGTGGCTGAGGTGCTAGTACAGAGGGTGGGTGGCTGCCTTGCATAGGTAGAGCCAGGTTCAATCCCAGGTACCCCATATGTCCCCAAATCTGCCAGGAGTGGCACCTGAATAAGCCCTGAGCACTGATGGATTTCACCAAAATAAATAAATCAATAAATAAACAAATAAATAAATGAAATTCTTTTTTGTTTTTGCTTTGGGGCCACATCCGGTGACTCTCAGGGGTTATTCTTAGCTATGTGTTCAGAAATTACTCCTGACTTGGGGGACATATGGCACACCAGGGAATCAAACTGTGGCCCATTCTAGGCTAGTGTGGGCAAGGCAGATACCTTATCACTTGCACTACCACTCCACTCCAGCCCCAAAATGAAATTTTTTTTAATAATTTTTATTGTCACCAAAGTGAATTATGAATCTTTCACAGTAATATTTAAAGTACATAGTGACAATGAAACAGGACCATTCCCACCACCTGTGTTATCCTCCCTTCACTCTTTTTTTTTTTTTTTTGGGGGGGGGGTCACACCCGGCAGTGCTCAGGGGTTACTCCTGGCTCCATGCTCAGAAATTGCTCCTGGCAGGCACGGGGGACCATATGGGGCACCAGGATTCGAACCGATGACCTTTTGCATGAAAGGCAAATGCCTTACCTCCATGCTATCTCCCAGGCCCCGTCTCCCTTCACTCTTGTTGCCAGCATGCATCCCATATCTCCCTCATTTAACCTCCCCACCCCCAGGACTGCTAGTTGTAACTGCTCCCCTCTGTGTATAGCTTGTTGTATATTGGGTATCAATTCTGTTGTTGTTGACTTTGGGTTTTATGTTTAAGTCTGATTTTTTTTTATTTCCATTCGATGTTCATATGACTGTTTGTTCCTGGTAAATTCGATGAGGTATATCTTCTAACATTAGCTTTCTTTCACTGGGCTAATTTCTTGTGAGACGTAGTGTTCAAAAGATGCCAAACATGACCTCAAAAAAAAAAAAAAGATCTCAGAGCTATTCTTGAGAAGTTCAAAAATTTATAAGGAGACAGATAACACACACAAATGCTTGTAATATAAAGTCTTATGTTAATAAGTTCATTGGTAGTTGGTAGTTTAAGAAAAGGAAAGGGTATTTCTGATTAGAGGGATAAAAGACATCGTCCCAGAGGGACATTTTCAATAAACATTAAAGTAATGTTTCAATTGAAAAATGAATCCCATAATTGGATCCAGAAATCAATCTGATGTGATGAGATTAGTGTTTTCTTTACTTTTTTTTTTTTCAGTTTTTGAGTCACACGCGGCAGCATTCAGGGGTTACTCCTGGCTCTACGCTCAGAAATCGCTCCTGGCAGGCTCAGGGGGACCATATGGGATGCCGGGATTCAAACCACTGTCCTTCTGAATGCAAGGCAAACGTGCCACCTCCATGCTACCTCACCGGCCACTAGTGTTTTCTTTTAATGAAATAGAATGTTAGACACTGGAGTAAAGAAAAATAAAATTTTCATCACACAAAGTAAAAGAAATTGTCTCATTTTATTTTATTTACATATAAATGTCTGTTGGTTTTCAAATGAACATTATTTATTTTAATATAATATTTATTTAAGCACCATGGTTACAAAAATGTTCGTAATTGGGTTTCAGTCATTTAATGTACACCACCCTTCACAAGTGTAACTTTCCATTCACCAATGATCCCCATTTCTTTTCTCCCCCATTCCCTGCCCGTCTTAGAGACAGACATTCTATTTCTCTCTCAATATCACTGTCGTGATAGTTGCTAGTGCAGTTATTTCTCTAACTTCACACATTGTGGTCGGCCTCATATTATGGGATGGTACTTCCAAACTTCTCTATTGTCTCTAAGTATTATTAGTATTATTATTATACTATCTTTTATTTTTATTAAAACCAACTATGACTGAGATTATTCTGTGTCTCTCTCTCTACCTCTGATTCATTTCACTCAGAATAATAATCTCCATGTCCATCCATGAATAGGCAAATTCCATGACTTCATTTTACCTAACAGGTGCATAATGTTCTATTGTGTATATGTCTGTTTCTTTAACCACTTATCTATTCTTAGGCACCTGGGTTGTTTACATATTCTGGCATTTGTAAATAGCACTGCAATGACATAGAAGTGCAGAGGGCATTGTATTAATTATTAATTATATAGCCTGGTGGTGCATGGATGATGAATGGATGAATGGTGAGACCTTTCTCAGCTCCTCCAGTACCTGCAGCCCCTATGACAGGTCTGTAGGTATCAGGATTAATGCAAAGAAATGACCCACAGGCAGTCAATAGAAATTTTAGTATACATAGTTTTTTTAATAAGGTCCTATCCACCATGTGTGTCTTCTAAGCTAAAAAGCTTCTGCATCCATGCTGTCTCTGATCATTTTGTATTTCTGGTACTTTTATCAAATACTAATTGATTGTATTTCAGGGGTCATTATCTGAATACTCAAGTCTATTCCATTGATCTGAGGTCTGTCTTTATTCAAATATCATGCTGTTTTAACCTCTATTGTTTTGTAGTACAATTTAAGATTGGGGAAACTGATACCTCCCATCTTCTTTTTCTTGAGGATTGCTTTAGCTCTTTGTAGGTATTTATTTATTATTTTAAATGAATTTAAGGTGGGTTTCTTCCACTTCTTTGAAAGATATTCTTCAAAGAAGAATGGGTATCCTTAGAGAGATTGCATTAAATCTGTACAAAGCTTTGGGGAGTATTTCCATATTAATTATGTAAATCCTCCCAGTCCATAAACAGGGTATATGTCTCCATTTCCTTGTATCCTCTTTTATTTCTTGAAGCAGTGTTTTGTAGTTTCTTCTGTATAGAACTTTCACCTCTGTAATTAAGTTGACACCAATGTATTTAAATTTCTGTATACTATTTTCTTGTTTCGTTTCGTTTTGGGTCACACTCGGCAACATTCAGGGGTTCCTCTTGGCTCTTTGCTGAGAATCGCTCCTGGCAGACTCAGTGGACCATATGGCATGCCGGGATTCGAACCATCAACCTTCTTCATGCAAGACAAATGCTTTACCTCTATGCTATCTTTTCAGTCCCTCTGTATACTATTTTGATCTGGATTTTTAATGTCTATTTCTTCACTATCATTATTTGTATATAAGAAGGCCATTGTTTTTTGCATGGTAATTTTGTAGGTTGCCACTTTGGTACATGGATCTATTGTTTTCAGAAGTTTTTGGTAGTCTTTAAGAGTTTCTTAATATAGTATCATGTCATCTGAAAACAGCGAGAGCTTGACTTCTTTCTTTTCTATCTAGATGCCCCTGATATAATTTTCTTGCCTAATTGCTAGGCCAGAACTTCCAGTTCTATGGTGTATAGGAATGGCAAGAGGAGCCAGCCTTGTCTTGTGCCAGATCTTAGGGAAAAGGCTTTCAGCTTTTCTCCATTGCCTGTAATAATTGCCATGGGCTTGTGGTAAGTAACCTATATCGAGAACAGTTTCATCCATTCCCATCTTGATGAGGATGTTTATTTGTTTTTTTTTTTTGTTTTTGTTTGGGGGCCATACCCATTGATGCTAAGGGGTTACTCCTGGCTATGTGCTCAGAAATCGCTCCTAGCTTGGGGGATATGGGACACTGGGGGATTGAACTGTAGTCTGTCCTAGGTTAGCTATTGCAAGGCAGATACATTACCTCTAATTCCACCACTCAGGCCCTTGATGAGGATTTTTATCATGAATATATATAAACTTATATATGACACCCATTATATATAAATACTATACTAAGAAAGTTTCTTTTCTCCCTTCAGAGCCAGTATATTCTTGTTAGGCTTTAGCCTGGTTGACATATTAGGGGTAACAAGACAATGTTGAAGTCTGTCACAATCATTGTATTGCTATTAATATCTTCCTTCAAACTCTTTAGCAATTTTTTAAAAAATTTTGCTTGCCCCTCATTGAGTGCATATATTTTTGGGAATTTGACTACTTCTTGTTGTAGATATCTCTGTATTATTAAGAAATGCCTATCTCTATCCCTTATAATCTTTTTAAGTTTAAAGTTTGTGTTATCTGAGGTCAGAGTAGTAGCAAAATGGTAGGATATTTGTCTTGCACACAGATGATGCAGGATGGATGCAGGTTCAATCTCCAGCATCCCATATTGTCCCCAGAGCCAGGAGCTATTTCTGAGCCCAGTGCCAGGAGTAATCCCTGAGTGCCACTGGGTGTGACCCAGATAAAAAAACTTTGTGTTATCTGATATTAGTATGCCACTCAAGCCTTTTTAAACAAATTATTTGCTTGAATGTTTGTCCTCCAAATGTTGACTTTGATTCTGTTTGTTCTGACTATTCAGATGTGTTTACTATAGACAGAAAAACTTTGGATTCAGTTTATTATGGTCCATTTTATTACTCTGTGTCTCTTACTTGGTGTAGTTAGTTCATTATGTTGAGAGAGAGAAATGTCATGGGATTGATTTAGTTTCTATTTTTTGTAGAAGTTTGGTATGTCTTATCTTAAAGTAGATCTTTCGGGGGTTTTTTCAGGTCTTGTTTTGAGTCTCTAAAGTTCCTGAGTTGTTGTTTATTCATGAAGCTGTGTATTTTTCCTTCAAAATTGAATGTAAGCTTTTTGTTGAAGTGCTCTTGGTGAAGAACTCTTGTGAAGTACTCTTTGAAAAGTGCTCTTTGTGAAGCAGTCATTTCATTGACTTTTGTCCCTTTATCCCAGCACTGCCTTCAGGCTTGAGGGTTGCTTGTGACAAATCTGCTGTAAATCTTAAGGATGCTCCTTTGAATGTAATTTTACTTATTGACAATGCTGCTTTCAGTATCCTATCCCTATTTGTGAGATTCATCATTGTGACTAGGATATATCTTGGGTGCTTTTTTAAATCTCCTGTAGCTGGTACTCTTCAGGAATACAGGATTTGGTTGCATGAACACTCTAGCTTTGGGAGTTTCACTGCAATGATGATCTTGACTATTGATTCTTCATGGGGAGTTTCTTGTCTCTGGAATTCCAATTATTCTTATGTTTTTTTGTTGTTGAGGAGTTAATGACTTCTATTTTAATCTATACATATTCTTTGAGGATTTTTTCCATTGTATGATCATTTGTTTTAAAGCCCCTTTCAATCTCTTCTGCTGCATGGAGTTGTTATGCATCACATCTTCTAGCTCACTGATTCTGTCCTCAGCCATTGTTACTCTGTGGGAGCTACTTTCCAATGAGGTTTTAATTTCACCTACCTAGTTTATAAATCCTGTTATTTCAGTGCTAACATAGGTTTATACTCCTTTAGTTAAAATGCTTGAAAATGTACTCACCAGAAGGTTCATCCCTAATTAAATTACCAGCTCCTTAGAGGGAAGGGTGACCATGTCATAGCACTGCTAATTTCCATGCTTTCCAGATGCCATGCTTCTTGGAAATGGTACTAATCCATGTTTTTAGTTAAAACTTCTTTGGTATTATACACTTTCGTGCTCCTTAAACACCTCTACTAAAAGTTAAGCCACAAATCACTCGCAGTTCCAGAGACCACATATGGCAAAGTTGACAGGTTTAAATAGCAGAGCTGATAAAATCACCTCTGGTTCATATGGGATACTAGAAGTTTGAACTCATGACCTTAGGTCACCAGGACAAAAGTCAATTCACCATTCCTCTAGTCTCTGTTAATTGTTTTTAAAATGAACAATTTTGGCTATAAAGATAGTAGTGTGAGAAATTTCCTTACTCGTAGACAACCTAGCTTTATTCTTAAAACCAGATTTGGTCTTCTTAACCCAGTCAGGATTGATCCCAAGCATAGTTCTGAGTGTGTTGCCTCCCTGCAAAAAAAAATTCAATAAAATTTGTAATAATTCATGTTTCAAGACCCAAGCAATAGATTATTCTTGGTACCCAATCATTAAACCACTGATCACTTGGTCAATAATCTGTGGACAAAATATTAAAATCAAATTAAAATACATATGTTATAGAAACACTATTTTAACACTATAAAAAAAAGTTTCAGAATAAATTTGCAAATTTTTTCATATTTTTATGACCGGCAATAGGCTATCTTTTTCCTTTATAATTTAAACATTGTAACTTGACTTCTTTTTATTTTATTATGCTTACAGTTAGTAATGTATGTATTATGGTAAAATTTATATTGTAATATTTTAAGAATGGTCATGGTTCTGTTTGCAAAGATAGTACAGTGGACAATACACTTGCCTATAATGCAGCAGACTGAGGTTTAATCCCATAAACTCTGCCAAGAGTGATTCCTGAGTACAAACTCCAAAGACCTTTTTATATTGATTTAGTGAGGAGTCCAGTAAATATTTGTTAGTATGAATTAAGTAACTTATAATTTTGAACAATATATAACTGAAATGACTTTAAACAAATTAAAATGATGTTCTGTGACTATAAATTTAATTCCATATTAAAATCACTCAACTTTTCTGACAGAATATGGCAAATGGTATACATAAGACATCACACCAATGTACACCTGAAAATATTGTAACTAAAACTAATGCTACTTTGACCAAAAAAATTAACATTTTCCCGGGCATGCCTAAGCCTTTAAGGGGGCTCAGCCCACCAGATGTATCCTCAGATTTTCCTGGTGGGTAGAAATAATTTAACCCCCATGGGGTTTCTCAAAAGGCCCGCTGTGGACGCCTTTTTCCCCTGCATGGATGATTGAGGAATTTCCAAAGCGATGCCTGATATTACATTTTCAGTCAGTATCTGACTATCTCTTCTTTGTATATATCAAGTAAAAATATTGGCCTCTTTCAAACAATTTGGCCCAGAAATTCCAGCACCAAAGTTTATTTGAGAACCCCCTTTTCTGGATTTAGTCAGCCCTAAAAAAGCAAAGACAAATTTTCTTTCCTTTTCAAATTTGTCTTTGCACCTGAAATTTCTGGTAATCAAGGGCGTAACCAGAATACAGATTTTTACTTTTGTCCCTCCTTTAGAAATAGGGAAACTCTTTCTTGGGAATTTGGCTCCTCCCTTCCTTTAACCTCTAAAAACAATAGGAGTCCAGCCTAGAAAGACCAAGTTCCTAGGTATTTCCTATTTTCTCCTAATCCTGATTTTGCATGTAAAGCAAGCTTGCTAAGAGTTAACTTGAGCTGTGACCTCCTCTTTTGTAACTAACAATTTTACAGTCACACTCACAGCTTAGATATTGTTATCGTTATACTAAGCATTATGATTACAATTATTCTTTACCTGTGGCTAATTTTACGGTTAAAAATCCCCCTGCTCAAAAATTAAACTTGTCGCACTCCTGCCAGAAACGTGTTGACCCGATACATACTGTGTGTGGTATCATTATATCATATTTCATATTCGTCCGCTCGTGTTACACGTTTTCCTCCCGTGAAAGGACTATGACCCACGAGAATTGCTAAATGCAAGATGTCTACAACAAACATTTAATATATTATTTTTATAAAGTGAGAATTATTTTGAGTTTTTTCAAAGAACTCTTATACTTTAATATATGTCAAGTGGTTGCTAAGGAACTATTCAATGTAATATCAAGTTATTTGGAATTCAGCCTCAAAAAGCTAAGTGCTACATTTTAGAGATGAGAAGGAGATAAAAGTGTTGGGGAGTGTTTCCAGTGGAAAACAAAGAGAGCTTCTAGAGTTCCCTTTGTTCATGTGCAAGATGAATCAAACATGGCATCTGGAGTCTTGACGGTCAGGACAATCATTTTATCTAACTATGATATTCTCTGGGTAACTATAACCAGTTGTCTTGGTTTTTCTCTCCCCTCACTTCCCTGGAACTTATAAAAATTTAGGTCTATTATAACCACCATTAAACATTTGTTTTATAAGTAAATAAACAGTTAAATTATAGATAAATACAGCAGATGCATTTATCATGAAGCTGATTTTCATTTCTCTTTTTCTGGAGTGCCGTTTAGGCATATTGGTCTATACACTGACAGTAAATTGAAATGGGCATCTCTGATCTCCACAAGACCAAATAAGAATTAGTTTGGAAATCTTTCTGAACTCTTGGGGGGGGGGGAGAGAGAGAGAGAGAGAGAGAGACTCTTTCCTGTGATGTTCATAAGTTTGAAAATATGACTTCATGACCTTTACAATAAACAAAGTTCGCATGCAAGAATACTAGATCTAGCTGCCCCTTTCTGACTACGTGCCTTTCAAGTTTATAAACCAGTGTATTCCTTTTCACATTTTTTTTTTGGTTTTTGGGCCACACCCAGTGACGCTCAGGGGTTACTCCTTGCTATGTGCTCAGAAGTTGCTCCTGGCTTGGGGGACCATATGGGAACCGGGGGATTGAGCCGAAGTTCGTCCTAGGCTAGTGCAGATAAGACAGGCATCTTACCTCCAGCGCCACCGCCCGACCCCTATTCCTTTTCACTTTTTTAAATGTTCTGTCTCTTGCAAAGAAGTCTTGCTATAAGTAATAAGTTTTAAAGTATATGGCTCATTTGAAAGATGATAGTAATTATAAGCAGTATTTTTCTCATAGCCAGGATAATTTTAACTACTTTTCAAATCTTCCTACTTTTAGTTGACTATAGAGTAGATAATATTGGGCTTCTCTCTAGAAAATAGTCCCAATTTTCAAACTGTGAATTAGTCATACATTTTGATGTTACAGTGTGAAAACTAGAACTGTTACTCATTGTCCATCAAAGAATAATCTTGTTCCTTTATGAATTATACAGTACAAAAATAAATGATGTATTGTTTCTATGAGAGAAATCACCTGTAGAACAGCCAGTCCATAGAGGCAAATAAAACTTGAAAAACAAAAAATAGAGCTACATATCCAATCAAGTCCATTTTACCTCATTCTACCTCTAGGCCTTTCAGGCAAGAACTAGTAAAATTTCTTTTTTTTTTTTTTTTTGAAGTCAGGTGAATGAAGTCAGGTGAATGTGACTTGGGTTTGCCAGTAAGCTGCTCTATTATCATAATTAAAACACTAGTCAATGGACAAAAAAAACTCACTACAAGCTACCTTACATTTCTAAAATATTTGTTTTGAAGACCAAAGTAAAATGTGTGAAGGTACCTAGCACAAACTATGTACTGCAGTAAGTAGTGTGAATGTTGATTGAATTGGTGTATTATTTTTTAAACAATATCCATTCTTTTATCAAGTTAAACTAGACTATGTTAACATTTTGATGAGTACTTGTTAAATTCTCACAGTCACCATGTTTTATTAATCTTCATGTTACAGGGATAAAAACTAAGAATTCAAGAAATAATTGGTCCAAGATATCAATCTTTTAGATAAAGCATTTGCATCTAATGGTTTTCTATTAAATGCAATTTAGATCATATTTTTGTGTTCTATGATTTAATTAATAATAGTAACTATGACTTAACCATAAAAGTTTTGAAGGCCAGAAAGAATCCTTTAGTTGAATAAAGTCATGTAGAGTATTTAACAAAGTGTGCTAATATTTTAAATTCATGAACTATTTTAATTCTCCTGAAGTTTTGAGGTTAAAAAAAAATAGAAGAGTGCATTGTCAGGAATATTTTTAACAGTATGATAGAAACTTTTACAAGTTTAGTCTCTATAGCTTTCTTCTTCATCCTCCCACTAAAAATTCTAGAAAAAAAAAACCTGGCAAAGTATAGAATATTTGATTGAAGAAAAAAGTAACAAAATAAAATTTTGTAAAATTTCAAACAAAATTGAATTAAAGCAAACAAATAAACAAAATAAAACAAAAAACAAAGGAGAGCTGGAGTAGAAAGTGAAATGGAGAGCAATATGAATGTTAACGAAAGAAATAATTGAGGCCTCCTTGGTACTAACATATAGTTGAGAATATCTTTTAGGAGAACTTTTGTATTTATAACTTTTGTGCTGTTCTCTATAAATATAGATATTACTTTTTGTTTTATTTAAGCTTCTTCATATGTTCAGTAATTTTATTTTGGTTTTGGGGGCCACACCCAATGACACTCAGGGATTACTCCTGGCTATGCGCTCAGAAGTTGCTCCTGGTTTGGGGGGCCATATGGGACATCAGGGGATCAAACTGCAGTCTGTTCTAGACTAGTGCCTGCAAGGCAGACGCCTTACCACTCTGTGCCACCACTCTGGCCTTATGATTAATAATTTTTAAATGGTTCCCTATCATTTAAAATGATGCTCAAATGATTAGGAAAGTTATAGTAAAAGCAGTAAACATTATTATATCCTAATGGTGTATAAAGGGGGAATAAAATATATTGCACAAAATAATGTCCCTGTTTCCATCAAAAATGTTCACACACTCATTTTTGGAGCCTATAAATATGGGGGCTTTGCATATTTGATGTCAAAAATTTTGGGAAAAATTATTATGAAATTAAACTCAATATACTAATGATAAAAATAAAACAAGTGGGTAAAATAGAAGGGAATAATGAACACAAGTGAAGTTGAGGTGATAAGCAATGAATATGAAAGAAAGGCTAATAAGCCAGGGAAGTCATGTAGAAAGAACAAGGAAAGAGACTAGAAAGAGCAGAAAAATTATTTTCCTGAAAAGTACAAGAAGTTACACAGTTCTGTTAACGTCTCAATTTTAGCCCTTTAGTACTGATGCCAGTACTAAAAGCTTCTTTTTAATGAGTAGTTTTAGCCACCAAGTTTATGGTGATTTGCTATAGCAGAAAAAGAAAACTAATATACCAACTAATCATTATGGACACTAGCCATAAACAACTAGTAAAAAAAATAATGTACACTAACAGAATAAATTGCTGTCTGGGTAGAAATTATTTTCTGTTCCATGAATATAATTCAGACTTTAGTCAATGACTACATAATATACAATATGATAATGATGGCTATATAACCTATAATCATAATGATATATTCATACAACAAAATCCCTCTAATCATAATGTGGGATCTACGATAAATTAATCTCTCAAGCCATACACTCAGAACAAGCATTAAAATTTCAGTATAAACTACTGGAAAAGAAACTGACTTCTTCCCCTACTAGATATTAAGTTGGACAAATATAGCCTAGAAGCATATTAACATACTTATCTGATAAGTGGACTAATGCAGGAGTAAGTTAAAAACTAAAAAAAGAAGAAGCAAACATTACAGTATTATTTAAAGTTTCTAGACTCAGAATGTTCAGCTGAGCTGTGTCTGTTATTTGTTACTATGTTAAATCAACCCTCAATTTAAGGACAAAATATAACTAGATAGTAGGAACGAACTGGATAGTTCTACATATTTGTTTTACAGGTTCACTTTGACAAGATTTATTTACTTATTGCTATCTGGGAATGACTGATTTCAGATGATATTAACATATCTGTTGATAAGTTGATAAACATGGTCTTCATCATCTAGTAAGGTAATGCCAAAGGCAATGCTAATATTACCATGCTTTTAGGAAAGGGAACAAAGATGTACAAATTTTCTTAATTTTTGTACAAGGATTACCTCTCCCAAATTCTACTACCGATAGAATAGCTATAAGGATTGGTAAAATCATGCAATTTGCTGTAACATGGATTAAACTGGAAGATATTATGTTAAATGAAGTAAGCCAGAAGAAGGATAAATACAGAATATCACTTATCTGTGGTATTTAGAATAACTGCATGAAGAAATGAAATGGCCTAAATGGAAGTTGTCTCAAACACCCTTGCCCCAGAGTATAGTGAGCAGAAAGAAAGAAAGCAACTTAGTGGAAGAGGAGAAACAGAAATATGAAAGGATGGGAACTAGGGACCATCTTAAACATAATGATGAAAGCTATAGCTAAAGATAGAATACTGAAAGCAGCAAGAAAATGAAAGATATTACACACAAAGGAGCATCCTTAAGATTTACAGAAGATTTATCACAAGCAACCTTTCAAGCCTTTATGCAATGATGGATATAGTTAAAAAACAAAAAAAAACTCAATAAAATGTATATTTCATAAAGAATAATATAGCCAGAAAATCACTCATTCAGGTTTGAAGTAAGGATACACATCTACAAAGATAAGCAATAATTTGGAGCTTTACGGACACAAAACAACCTTAAAAGAAAAGCTGAAGGAAGTACTTTAAGTCAAGAAAAACCACGCAACTCAACAAAATTCTACAAAAGATGATACAAAATACCATGACAATAAACTCTCAGTATCAATGGAACAAAAACACCAATCAAAAGACAGTGACCTTAAATATTACTGTGAAAAAATTGTTATTCACTTGTGGTCACAATAAAAAATATTTAAAAAAAAAGAGACAGAGTGGGAGCCGGAGAGGTGGCACTAGAGTTAAGGTGTCTGCCTTGCAAGTACTAGCCAAAGAATGATCGCGACCGTCGTTCGATCCCCCAGCGTCCCATATGGTCCCCCCAAGCCAGGGGCAATTTCTGAGCGCTTAGCCAGGAGTAGCCCCTGAGCCTGAAAAAAAAAACAAAAAAGAGACAGAGTGGCAAAATGGTTAAGAAAATTGAATTCAATGTTCTGCTCCCTGTAAGAAACACATTAGAATGGTCAGAGAAAACACAGACAGATTCAAATTCAAAGTTAAAGGTTGGAAGAAAATCCTTCAAGCAAGCAACTCCCTCAAAAGGCTGGGATTGCCATATTATTATCAGAAGTCGTAGCCTACAGGCTTAAAAAGGTTATGACAGGTGTCTTCAAACTATGGCTTGTGGACCATATGAGGCTGGCTGAGGACATTAATATGACCCTCCAAGTGTTTTTGGCTCTGCTGCCTGGCCTGCTTAGCAGCAGAATCATCCCAGACCCATAGTGTGCAAGTGTAGGATGTGTACCTCACTCTCTGACTCCTTTCTTCTCTCTGTCTCTTGATTCTTCCTCTCAGTGTCAGGCAGGGGCCCTCAAACTATGGCCTGCCAAATGCATGCCCATCATTCTCATTGAAATATTGGAAAGTTTGTTGATTTAACCTTACTTGCTCTTCATTTTAAATATTGTATTTGTTCCCATATTGGTTTTTTTGGGGGGGGGGCACACCCGGTGACGCTCAGGGGTTTCTCCTGGCTATGCGCTCAGAAGTCTCTCCTGGTGTGGGGGACCATATGGGAACCGGGGGTTCGAACCGCCATTCGTCCTAGGCTAGCGCAGGCAAGGTAGACACCTTACCTCCAGCGCCACCACTCCCCCTCCATATTGATTTTTTAACTTCAAAATAAGATATGTGAAGTGTGCATAGGTATGTGTTCATAATTTTTTTAAAACTATAGTTTGGACCTCCAATAGTCTGAGGGACAGGGAATTGGTTCCGTTTATAAAGTTTGAGGACCCCTGTTCTAAGAGATAGAGTCATTTCTTAATAATAAAGTGATATGTACATCAGGGGAAAAATCACACTCTTACACATATCTGCATCCAATGAGAGGACAGCAAAATGCTTAAAATAACTGATAATAGACTGAAGAAAGACATAAATGACAACAAAATAGTGGCTGGAAACTTTATCACTGCTCTGTAACCTCTTGATGGATCAACCAGGCTAAAACTCAAAAAGAATATGCCGTTTTAGAAGAAAGAAATGGAAGGGAATGACTTTTCACCTTCCAAAAGCCAAATATACATTCTTCTTTGAATCACGTGGGACATTCTCCAAGAGAGGTCATAAAACATACCTCCATAAAAGACAGAGGATAGAAATTTCATTGACTATACACTCAGACCATGATAAATTGAAAATAAAAGTCAGTTACAAACAGAAACAGAGAGATAACTTTAAAACTTGGAAATTAAAGTGCTCACTACTGAAAAACCAGAGTGTAAAGAGGAAATTAAGATTCCTGGAAACATATAAGAAAAAGGGCACTAACTATCATAATATGTGGGACACAGAAAAAGTAGTACTATGATAAAAAATATATATAGCCTTCAAGCATTCATTGAGAAGAAAAAATGGTCTACATAAAGAACTTAATAACAGATAATAAATTTAATAATGACCATAAAAATGAGCTTAAAACAGGTAAAAGGAAGGAAATTTTAAGTTAGGGCAGAAATTAATTGACTGGAAACTCAAAAACAATTCAAAAGATCAATGAAACTAAGAATTAGTTCTTTGATTAAATAAACAAGATCAATAGTCATTACCAAGCTCACTAAGAAAGAGAAAGAGAACCTTGATAAACTCAGTCAGGAATAAAAGGGTAAATGTCACCACAAACACTATAAAAAATAAAATTATAATCCCAGACTATTTTGAAAATCTTTATGTCACAAAACAAGAAAACCCAGAAGACACAGATATAAAAAGTTTTGTATCTATGCTGTTTCAATTAAAATATTATTAAAATAAGGGCCGGGCAGTGGCGCAAGGTAAGCACCTTAGATTTTTATTAAAGAAGTTAAAGTGTGGGGCCGGGCAGTGGCGCTGGAGGTAAAGTGGCGCTGGAGGTAAAGTGGCGCTAGCCTTGGACTGACCGCGGTTCGATCCCCGTGCCCCATATGGTCCCCCAAGCCAGGAGCAACTTCTGAGCGCATCGCCAGTAGTAACCCGTGAGCGTCACTGGGTGTGGTCCAAAAACCAAAAAAAAAAAAAAAAAAAGAAGTTAAAGTGTGAAGAAAAGGGGCTGGATGATGGCGCTGGAGATAAGGTGCCTGCCTTGCCTGCGCTAACCTAGGACGGCTGCAGTTCGATCCCCCGGTTCCCCATATTGTCCCCCATGCCTGCCAGGAGCGACTTCTGAGCGCATAGCCAGGAGCAACTCCTGAGCGTCACCAGGTGTGGCCCAAAAACCAAAATATATATATTTATATAATAATAATATATAATATATATATTATTAAAATAGGGGTCAAGAGGTGGCATGGAGGTAGGGTGTTTGTCTTGCATGCAGAGGGACGGTGGTTAGAATCCAGGTATCCAATATGGTCCCCTGAGCCTGCCAGGAGTGATTTTTGAGCTTGGAACCAGGAATGACCTCTGAGGGCTGCTGGGTATAACCCAAAAAAAAATTAAAATAAGATAAATATAATAAAAGATGACATACTTCCCAAGCACAAGACCAGGAATCTATCCTGAGCACTTCCAGGTATAACCCAAACCTTTTCACATCCCTCCAATTAATTTAGTTTCCAGTAATGTCACAAAAACTAAAAGAAACATAAAACAAATTTTCTTTATACACAATTAGTTGCTTACAACAAAAATGAATATCAAGTTTATTGTGGGCTAAATGACAAAAAGGATCAATATTGATTGAAATATTAATAACAATATTATGAATACTCATAATAATATTAATTGTTTTATTGTTATTTTATTTATAATATTATTAAGTATTATTTAACCCCCACAATTAAATAGGGTCATGGAAATAATACAGGAGATAGGGGTATTTGGGTATCCTGATTGTTGTTTCCTGATGCCATATGATCACCAAATTTTGCCAGATATACTTGGAGGTTGCTAAAAATCACTGGGATAGGTGGTTGTCCCCATTAATCTGTCTCAAAGATCATTACTCTTTCAGCCCAAGTTATCTCTAGAATTGGCCCCTAAGTCCCCTGAGAACATATGAGAACATAAACCCTCCAAAAAGAAACCAACATGAGTCAGTTATGAAGTACTTAAAATTGTTATGGATTTAATGATTAATGAAGACTAAATCACCTAGAATTATGTTGACTACTGACCACCAAAATTGGCAAATTTGTATAACAAATTGAAATTTAAGGATATTTAATTTAATTTACAACTCTACACTGATGATCTTTCCAGTGCCCTGGCGAGATAGATGAAAATAAGAAAAATCTATGACTCTTCTAGTCCCTAACCTCTGCTCTACATGATGAGGTGAGGTGACCAGACAAGTTTTTTTGTTGTTTGATGAAGATATTTTTTTTATTTATTTATTTTAGGCCACACTCAGTAACGCTCAGGAGTTACTCCTGGCTGTGTGCTCAAAATCCTGGCTTGGGGGACCATATGGGAATCCGGGGATGGAACCACGGTCCTTCCTGGGTCATGCAGGGCATGCAGGGCAAGCGCCCTACAGCTGTGTCATCACTTCAGCCCCAAGATCCTTTTTCTTAACTTCAATAGTATATATAATTAAAATGATACAGTAATTTTTACTAGAAGCATCAACATTTCTATAGGAAACTTGATGATATTTTGAGATAATGTTCAATGGTATGAAGATATTTTTTCAAAATAACATTTATAACTTTTTTTTTTTTGCATTAACAGTAGTATTTGAGGGGCCAAGAGATAGCATGAGTTAAGGTGTTTGTCTTGTATGCTGAAGGTCGGTGGTTCGAATCCCACATGGTCCCCGAACCTGCCAGGGGCAATTTCTGAGCTTAGAGTCAGAAGTAATTCTTGAGCACTGCTGTGTGTGACCCAAAAAACAAAAACAAACAAGCAAAAGCAGTAGTATTTGAGCACCAGGAGAAATTGAGAATGCATAAAGAAAAAAAATAAAAGTCAAAAACAAGAGATGAGGACTGGAAGGACAGGCCCACGATATGAAGCTTACCACAGAGTGGTGAGTGCATTTAGATAAAAAAAAAAAAAAAACTACAGTAACAACTATCATGACAATGCTAGTAAGTGAGAGAAATAGAATGCCCATCTTGAATACAGGCAGGGGATGGGGGAAGGAGATGGGGGAATATTGATGATGGGAAGGTTGCACTGATGAAGGGGACTGCTCTTTTTTATAACTGAAATCCAACTACAAATGTGTGTCATAACGGTGCCGGGATTCTAACTACTGTTGTTCTGCATGCAAGGCAAATGCCTTACCTCCATGCTATCTCTCTGGCCCCCAAATTAAAGTTTTGAGAGTACTAAGACACTAGTTATAATTGCAGTGGAGGGGCCGGAGTGATAGCACAGCGACGTTTGCCTTGCAAGCAGCTGATCCATGACCTAAGGTGGTTGGTTCGAATCCCAGTGTCCCATATGGTTCCCCGTGCTGCCAGGAGCTATTTCTGAGCAGATAGCCAGGAGTAACCCTGAGCACCGCTGGGTGTGGCCCAAAAACAAAAAACAAACAAACAAAATAATTGCAGTGGAACCACAGGTGGGTCCAGAACTGTACCATACTAGATAGTATCCATGTGTTTGATCCACAAGCTAGTCTAACAACATGGCAGGAGGCTAAGATAATGAGAATCAAATATATGCTTTCTCATCTATGTCACAACTATAGGAATAATTTATAATTAAACAGTACATATGGAGGACTTAACTTTCATTGAGTTACTTAAAATATAATTTTTCCATGTATTTTAACTATCAACATTTTTCAAAATTTCTATTAATAGAATTAAAAGGTTTTGTGAAGATATTTATAATGAATTTAATTCTAGAAAAGTAGGAAATATAATCTCTTATAAGCAAATATAAATGATAATGTGCTTACAAAGTTGAGGAAGTAAGAAACTAAATGCGATGTAAAATGCTTTTTCAGTGCTTTTTCATTATATCATTACAAAACAATTTTACTTTGAAAACAAAAATTGACCTGCAGAAAGCAAACCATTTCTGTATCATTTCCTTTCCTTTCTTTTCCTTCTCAGCCTGATTTTAGATTCAAAATGTGTTTGTGGTGGGCAGTTTACAATGGTTCGATTTTATCATCTGTATTATATGTCTTTTAATTTTCTTGTTCAGACCATTAATATTTAATTGGTTAAAAATGAAAACATTGGAACTAAATCTATTGTTACTGAACCCAAGTTTGAGTGTTCACCACTCACAGAAAAGATCTGGAGTAAGAAAAGGGTTTATATAGATCTTGAAACCTAAGATAGCAGACTTATATTCCAAAAAACTTTTTGCAGGCTAGAGAGAGTTCAATTGACTGAATTTTGCAAGCAGACTTCTGTTTTTTCTTCTTTTTTTTTTTCAAAAAAAATTTTTTTTATTTTGATCAAAGTGGATTACAAATCTTTCATAGTAACATTTTAGGTACATAGTGACATTGAATCAGGGGCATTCCCACCACCAATGTTGTCCTCCCTCCACCCCTGTTCCCAGCATACATCCCATATTCCCCTCTTTTAACCCCCAAGCTGCTAGTGTAAGTGGTCCCCTCTGTGCTTTTCATCTTGAACCCTGACACCATATGGTCTCCAGAGCAGAGCTAGGAATACCCTTTAGGCACTACTAGGTGTGGTACCAGCACTCCCCTCTACATCTAAACCCTTACAACTCAAAAAAACAAACAAACAAACAAAAAACCTATCTCTCAGACTGTGGTTAATGCTTTATATAGGGCTGGTTGAGAAAGTAACTTAGAAGAAAATTATAGGAAGAGGACCAGAGAGAAATGGAAGTCTGATAAATTTGAAAATCCATTCAGAGGGCTTTGAATCACTCAGAAAGGAAGCTATTGTCTTTTTGTCCTGAACCCAGTTCAACATCAAACTCAAATACACATATGCAAAACTCATGAGAACTAGGATTTAGAGGAAGGGCTAGGGCTCAGGTAGTTAGAATGACAAATATCCAAGTGAGAAAAAGGAATGCTTGTTTATTTACACTACCATATTAGTTATTGTTTCCTATATATTTCTTCTGTTATATTTACCTTATCTCTCTTCTTCTTTTGGAATTGAGCATATTTGTGCTTGTTTGAGCATTTTTTCTTGTAACTTTTTTATAGCATTATAGTGGTGGCTATAAATTCTAAATTTAGTTGAGAGCAGCTCCTAATACCATAGGGTATAGACAATAAATTAATTAATTAAATATTAATCAGTATTGATATATACAAAATTATGGAAATTATAGGTTGTATCAATACTTTAAAATTTATTTTTATTGTAGGGGAGAGATCTCATCCAGAGATGCTTGGTCTATAAGATTTACAATGCTTAGGCTAAGTATCATGGGCGATGACCTTAAGACCTCCAAGCACATCTGGAGAGGTCTCTTTCCCTACAATAAAAAGATTGCTCTTAAATATAAGTTATATATTTGCTTGCTTGCATGACTTGTATGTTTTGTTTATTCTTTTGGGTCACATCCAGCAATGCACTGAGGTTCTCCTGGCTCTGTGTTCAGGAATCACTACTGGCAGTGCTTAGGGAACCATATGGGATGCCAGAGATCGAACCCATGTCGGCTGATTGCAAAGCAAATGACCTACCTGCTGTACTATCACTCCAGCACTAACTTGTATCATATTTTTATCCAGTGCCAAGCATTGTAGCTTTTATATTTTTGGATATATGTGTAGATATATGTATGCATATAGTCATTATATGTAGACTATACATATGCATACATATATCTACTTATATATCTTTTGCTATGTTTTAAGTATACAGATAGGCATTTAAGTAACTTTAAGATCAGTTTGACTCTTCTATAAACTGTTTTGTAGTTTTGGCATGAATGATAAATCTTACCAGGAGCCAGAGAGATAGGACAGTGGGTAGGGCATTTCTCTTGCACATGGCTGATCCATGTTTGATACAAGCATCCCATATGGTTCTGAGCACTGCCAAGGATTATTCCTGATGCAGGACTAGAAATAATGCTTGTGTACCTCTGGATGTGCCAAAAAAAAAAAAAAAAAAAAACAGAGCACCAAAAAGTTGGTTTTGTTGCAAAAAGAAATCTTAACACTGAGCATGTCATTAAGTATAACCTTTTGGGGTCTTCTTTAAATATCTAAAGACCCTCTACTATGGCCTATTGGAACTCAAATATTTTCCCATTCTGTATATGCAAGGGGTTTTGTTCAAGCTTAGTGAGATTCTTTTATTCAATCTCAGAATCTTTTAGTCTTATGAAGTTGCACTCTCTGAATATGCATGTATAACTCATTATTTGACATGTACATTCAGAGAAATCTTCTAGAACTCTTTGTTTCATCTTTCTCCAATATTCAGCATTTCAAATTTTAGAAAACTCTGCCTCTTCTAACTCTGAATCATATCTTAGCAATTTAGTTAGATGGTCATAATTTTCATTGGTTAATTCATTCCTCACTATATTGTAGAATAAGCTTTCAGGCACACAAAGAAATAATAGTGTTTATCTCATTTTAACATGTCTTTAAATTTTACATTGGTGTGTAAAGTATTGAAACAGGGTCCAGAGAGATATTACAGTGGCTCTTGCCTTGTATGCTGCTAGCCTGAGTTTGATCCTCGTAATCCCATATTATCCCCTAAGCCTGCCAGGAGTGATTCCTAAATGCAGAGCCAGGAGTATCCCTTAAGCATTGTAGGGACTGATCTGGAAACCAAAAAATTAATAAATAAATGTAATATGGAAATAGAATTTTCTTGATTTTTTTAAAGACTTCTGGATATTTTGTTTGTATTTAAGTGGTAGTAGAGTAAGTTATATTCTCATCAGTAACCAAGAACACTAATGGATTCTGCACAGATTCTGATCTATGATTGACTTGTCTTAATAATTTACTGGTGAAATTTCTCTCCCTCAACCCTTCCACGATCTCCCGCAGTATTTTTCAGTGAAACCTAATATTACTATAGAAAAGTATGTTCAGTTTGATCTACTCCTAAGAGTTAGAGATACATCATAGCAATATTGAAAAAAGAAAGAATAGAAAGTACTCTACTCTTTTAGCTATTACTTCTGCTTTAAACCAAGAACTTTGCTCCCAGTACAACTGAGCTAGGTATCTAGACTGATAAACCTTATTTCTAATTGATGCTCATTAAGAACTTTGGTTATTATTTCTTTACCTAAGAGGTCTTTTTTTTTAATTGTGGGCAAAGTGAATTACAAATCTTTCACAGTAATATTTAAGGCACATAGTAGTAATGAATGAGGGGCATTCCCACCACCAGTCTTGTCCTCCCTCCACCCCTGTTCCCAGCATGCATTCCACTTCCCCCTCCTCTACGCCCCATAATGCTAGTGCAACTGTTCCCCCCATGTACAGCTTGATGTAAATTGGGTATCATTTCTGTTGTAGTTGACTTTTAAATTATGTATTTAAAACTGAAAATTATGTATTTAAAATATTTCCACCAAATGAACATATGACTTTCTGGTCTTGGTACCATCCATTTTTTCCCTCCAATGATCTAAGAGGTTTCATTTGCATTAACATTTTTACTTACCTATGAATATTTGATGTAGAATATAGGATTTCTATCACTAGAACAGTGAGTCACATGTGACTTCGAAGAGTCACATATTGTTACAATAAGCTGCTTTATTTGTTTTAGTAATTTCACTTCTATCAGCAGTATATGGAAGAATTTAGATGCCATTATATCATTCTCACTTTTCTTAATATTTTCAGCATAAATGTGTTATTTCTATTTTACTTTTAAAATGATGTCCATGGCTAAATATTTTTCATAGGTTTATGGACAGTATATTTCTATTGTGAATCATCTAAATATGTTGTCTCTAAGGCTAAAATTTCTTTTTAAAAAATACTATACTTAAGCACCATAATTCCAAACATGATTGTAGTTGGGTTTCAGTCATAAAAAGAACACACACCCCCTTCACCAGCAATAGCTGCTTTAAACAATATATAATGATGGGGAAAAAAATAACAGTGAAGAAAGACCCTAGTTGTAGTGCTGTGATCAAGAAACAAGAAAGAACATTCTTACCTTTCTTAGAGGTAAGGAGCATATGTGACGACTTATGTATATTATTTCATAAGTGACATAACTGAATTTAAAAGTCATCACTTCATCCTAGTCCCAATTTTCTCAATGAAAGTGATATAAAACAAATGAAAAACTTACTGAGATTTTTGCAGTTTTAGAGATAGAGCAGGTTGCAAGAGTCATCCCTCCCGAGGATTTGTGCTACATTTTAAAAGAGGAACCCAGAGAGGAGAGTGACTGTGTCTCTGACCTTTCACGCCTTTGAATAAACAACTCAAGTCACAGCTTAGCACTGTCATTTTCATATAACAAGGGCTTGACATTTTCAAACATCAATGTGCTATCTATCAACATGTGTAAATTTTCTGTGACTAAGTAACTGGAAACATAGGTGTACTCAGTAAAATTTATAATCTTCGAATAAGACCAACCTGAAAATTACCTGTGGACATCTGTTCTTAAAAATAAGTGACTGCACTCAGCCCGCGAGCCACATACTGTATTTGTTCCTATTTTGTTTCTTCACTTCAAAATAAGATATATGCAGTGTGCATAGGAATTTGTTCGTACTTTTTGTTTTTACTATAGTCTGGCCTCCAACGATCTGAGGGACAGTGAACTGGCCCCCTGTTTAAAAAGTTTGAGGATACCTGGTTTAAAAAGACCAGACAAAAAACACAATATGCTTCAAGTGGTGCAGTAAACCTTTTACTTTATTATTTATTTATTTTTGCTTTTGGGGCCACACCCAGTGATGCTCAGGAGTTACTCCTGGCTATGCTCTCAGAAATCTCTTCTGGCTTGGGGGACCATATGGAATGCTGGGGGATTGAACCGCAGTCTGACCTAGGTCAGCGTGTGCAAGGCAAACACCCTACCTCTTGTGCCACCGCTCTGGCCCAGGCCTCTTTAAATGATGCAGTAACATTACCAAAATGCCACCATCCAGCTAGCCAATTGTGCCCACATAGTCAACAGGACAGTTACTTATTACCTCCCCGTTTCAGCCAACATCCTGCTTACAACAGCCATAGAACCCTTATTTAGGAATAGCTTTTTCCTGACCAATCACCTAGCGCCTTCTAAGCAATTTTGTAATGTGTAGCCAATCCCTACAAATGTCACCAAGCTCATTTGAAAATCCCCTAAACTGGTTTATAAAGTAAGAATGTAAATTGGGCCGGGGTTGCCAACTGTTCTTGGCTGACCCCAACATGCTGGATCATGGCTTCCAATAAATGCTCTTTGCTTGATTACATCTTGAGTGTTCTGGTTCATGGGTTGTAATGAACCAACAAGTTCTCTTGCTTGTCCTGAATATTAGAAAAAGCTTGTCCAGTTGGTTGATCATTATATTAATTAATGCTGAATTCATTAAAAATTCAAATTTATTTGTTTTTAAAATGGCATTGAATGCAGGGTACAACTTTATTTTTTAGCAGAAAAGACTTGCCTTTATATATTTTGGGTAAAGTTTGGTGATTTTTGAATATGATCTATTATACTGATTTTGGAGAGAAGTGTAAAAGAGGAAAATTTTTTTTTTCAGTTCTTCCAGGGTCCCTGAGTTCTCAAATGTAATAACAGCAAAAGGATACCAGGAGGAAAGCATACAAGTTGTATTGAATGCTTATATATATTGTTAAAAAAACATACAGCCCCAAATGGAATTATAACCAGGGCTACTCAGGATACTTAATATTTAAACTAATAGCAGTTTCAGTCTTATCCAAAACTAAACCATTCTATCTGAATTTCTCTGATCTGCACAGAAAAATTAAAACTTCATGATAAAACCACGTCACTTTCCTTTAAAGGTAGATGATTTAGTCCAGAGATATCATACAATTAGTATAGTGCTTGCATGTGGCTGACCAAGACTTTCTTGGTTCATTTATTCTATATGTTCCCTTTATCCTGGATCATTTATTCCATATGGCCCTTTAGCATTGCTGAGTGTGGCTCAAAAGTAAAAACAAAAACAGAAATAAAACCAAAAGTAGGAGACTATGCCTGAAATAGTTTTTCTTTCTTTTGTTAATGACTTTTTCACATCCTCTTTTTCACTACAAAATAACTTCTACTTTCCCCAAGATCTTAGTTTTTCATCTTGTTGAAGAAGATACTATCTAATTCATGAATGTGTTAAAAAGCTACCAGAGGAGAACAGAAAGAGTAAATGTGCTCCAGAATAGGAATGATAAAAACTTTTGACATTTGTGGGAAAATATGTAGACATTGTAAAGATTATGTTATTCTGCTAGTCCCTTTATACAAATACCTTTTCTATTCACAAGCTACTGGTTATTGAATCCTTTTTGCTGCAGGTAGGAAGATTGGGGGAGCTGTAATTATATTGGGGAAAACTGTCTGAAACCAAACTAGTGCTCACTTAGGCAGTAAATTTCAATAAAATTGAAACCTGGCTCGTCCTAATCCCCACCACCAAGCTTGAGCAGAACCTCCTTTCCAACGTTCCTTGAGCTTCTTCTGAGTCTGTTTTTGGGGGCCCACCATGGTAGTGTTTGGAGAAAATAGGGAACCTCACATCTTTTTTTTTTTTTTAATTTTTTTTTAAATTTTTATTTTTTAATTATGAGAGCAAAGATGTAAAGAGAGAGGACAAGGTAAAGTTACAGTGGGAGGACAATCACCCATAAAAAGAATTCAGCTAAGTCCCCTTGCTGGTATGGAATTCAGGGGTTTCAAAGTAGGCGCGGCCATGGAGCAAAGCGGAGCGGCCGCACTTTTTTGGTACGGGGCCTGGAGAGGTTACAGTTCGTAGATCGGTGGTGGTCTTTCTGTTTCTGGGATCCCCAATCACACGGCTCGATCAGTCCCATGTGGGTCAGGTGAGACCATCTTACCGAGAGACCGGGGTCCCGGCCCTTAGCTTGGCTCAGCAGAGAGGAGAGGAGAGGCAGAGCATGGCCGGTTGTGGTCTTTATGTTTCTGGGATCCCCAATCACACGGCTCGATCAGTCCCACATGGGTCGGGTGAGACCATCTTACCAAGAGACCGGGGTCCCGGTCCGTAACTTGGCTCAGCA
>PVKC010006403.1:0-31210 GCA_004027635.1 Crocidura indochinensis
TATTTATTTATTTTTACAAAAAAAATCATAAATTTTGTCTGGAAGTTCTGAGCTGATTAAGCTGGGTAACAAAACTTAATTTTCTGGGCCAGAATGGTGATACAGTGGGTAGGGTGCTTGCCTTGTATGCCACAGACCTGGGGTTTGATCCCCATACCACATATGCTACCCAGCTCTGCCAGGACTGATTCCTGAGCATAGAGCCAGAGTAAGACCTGAACAAAACCTCCTGCCCTAATAAAAAAATAAAACCTACTTAGATACAAGAATGTTTTGACACCTACTAAGTGACTTTCACAATTTTAAACATTTGTTCAAGATACAATATTTTTAAAAACACAGGAGTCATTTTCATTTTAAATTCTGTTCTTTCAGAGCTTTGTGACATTTTTAGTTAATAATACAATTCTTGCAGTTTAGATATCTTTAAAAATTACTCGAAATGTGACACTTCAACTCGAATATTAAGTTCTAGATTTCAATAAGAAGTCCCATAACTAGCCATGTCCTCTTGCAAGTTTAATGTGATATGGGAGTCTGTGAGATCCAGGGTCCTACACTGGAGTGCTTTTGTGTATTTTCTCATATACTATTCATCGCATAGAGGGCCAAAATGACTAGAAACAAGTGTGAGAGTTTGACATCTGCTGAATATACATTTAATAGGGTTTATGCATTTTATGATGTGCCTCACTTAATGTTCTGTGTCTAAAGCACATGAAATACTTTTGAATCTTGGACTTTGCATGAATATTGAATGTGCACAGTTACCTTCTCAGCATAGGAACTGTGTTCTGTTTTGTGAAGAATATGCAGTCACTAGAATTAACTGGAACATTTTTACATGAAGGTCTCCTAATGAAGAAATATGAGCACATTAATATCTGATTTCTATTGGAAAAATTATGTTTCTCTCTTACTTTTTGAATTTTAAGAAATCTATACTAAAGATATTTAAGCTTTTGGCCCTAAGGCCCTTTCCCCTAAAGGCTGAACTAAGTAAACATTCTTTGTTTTCACTTTGGAAACTGCCGAGAAGAAATCCTAAATTATTCTGAGTTCAAGTAGTGTGATCACCTTCTGAATATCAAAGTGTAGCCTCTGGCTAAAATGGATTTTGGAATTTAATTTTCATAAGCATGAATTCTAGGTAATAACTTGCTTTTCAAATGAAATACTATTAGTACTTTTTATTCCCCTCTTCAGCTTCAGTGTTTGTGTAGCATAGAAAAACAGCTATAATTTTTTGGATGGTGGCATTTTATAGTGAAACTTTAGTTCACAGGTCTTGGTTACGTTACAGTAAAGTTAATATCTTCTAAAAGGTATTTTCCCTTATGATCAAAAGAATTGGGTCTAATAATTTGTTCTCCTTACAGTAGCATTTTGTTAGCCAAGTTTGCAGAGTAAATTCAAGGTTTTGAAAGGTCCTGGTTGTGAATGTGGTCCAGAAGTTTTTTCTGGCTACCATCCAGCTCTGATGGGCCCTGTGAGAACAGCTGTGGTGGGGGAGTTATGAAAGGTGTTCCAGTGTTTGGGGTCCAGTTGTGGATGTTGGTGGCAGAGACTGTGGGTGAAATGAACATGCAAGCTGCCAGGGAATGAACAGCTGCAATAATTTGACTCACTGGCCCTTTTTCCTTGTAACCTGGTGTGGAAGTGAATATGCAGGGATTATTGGCAGGAAAGTAACATGGCTCCAGGCAGTGTTCCTAGGTTAGTTCTAGGTGAGTTATGTTACTATCTCTCTATTGCACCACTGATTTTTGCTTCTCTGACATGTGACTGCTCTGTCTCCTTGGCCATTTCCTTCTATTCTTTTCCCCAAGTCTAGCATGCAGTAGACACCAACTCTCTCTCTCTCTCTCTCCCTTTTTTTTTTTTTGGTTTTTTTGGGTCACACCCGGCGGTGCTCAGGGGTTACTCCTAGCTCCATGCTCAGAAATTGCTCCTGGCAGGCACCAGAATTTGAACCGATGACCTTTTTGCATGAAAGGCAAATACCTTACCTCCATGCTATCTACCGGGCCCCCCGAGTCTCTTTTTATATTGGCGAGCTCATTTCATTTTGTGGTTTGAAACACCATCCTCAAATTCATATTTCTGGACTGACCTTCCACAATCTTAACTGCCCACTCAAAAAGTCAGGTCACAGTTGACATTTCCAGGTGAAACTTGTCCAGAACTGTATCCGGATCTCACTCTAAGATTGCTTCCTTCCTTCCTGTCTTCTCCCACTCCATTTCTGACGGCCAGTTCTTGCTCACTATACAAGCCATAGCATCTTCCCTTTTTTTATCTTTCCCCTTTGTTTTTCTCCTTCCAGTTTTTCAGCAAATCCTGAACTAGATCGAGAATTTGATCACTTTTCACCACCTCCACCATATTGGGTCTAACTTGCATCCATATCCCTTGACTGCAGTAACCTCCCAGCTGAGTCTCAGTATTCTTTTCTGAAAACAAGAAATCAGCACAAGCCTTTGATTTTAACTTAGAGAATGTCACTCTGTTTAAAATCATCATGTGATCTATCATTTTTATTTGTAAAAGAACCCAAAGTTCTAAGAAGCACACTTTATCCATGAATCCACACTGATCTAAAGAAATGATTGAATAATTAATCACTGCAGCTGGGGAGAGCAGACAGGTTTCCCTTTTAGCAAGGTTCTAAATAACTCGGATAGCCTAATTAACCCAGGAATATGGGTGCTCTTAGTGACTACCTTCCAAAGAGCACATACAGGGCAGAATGGGAAAGTGGGAGAAAGAGTAATGTCACCTTGAGGACTTCTGACTCCCAGCGCTTCACTGACAAGCCAGCATGAATGTATATGAAGTATATATTGTATGATGTGATGGAAATGGAACTTTTATCTCTGTTTTTCCTTTCCCACTCCCTAGAGAATCCTGAGAAAAACATTCTGTGAAATAATTTGACCAGTACTTTTTAAATTGTCAAAGTTTAAACAGAGGAAATCAGGGAAATAGTGAAATCTGGGAAAGACCAAAGAGACACAAGAATTAAATGGAGCGGAGCAGTTGAGTACCATCTGGGGCCCATAAAAGAAGAGCATTAGGTGAAATCTGAAGAAATCTGAAGAAAGTGTGAACTTAAATATTTTATACCAGTGAACCAAACCAGTATTGGTTCATCAGTTGTAACAAATATGCCGTAATAATATGAGGTGTTAGTAATAGGGGTTAAACCAATTGTCATAGTAACTTTCTGCTAACTCAATAAGATTATTATAAAATAAAGTATATTTAAAAAAATGTCCTGCTGTGTGTCACCCTTTCCACACCATCATAGTCTTTTTGGTGTGTCTCTAATAAGACCTATCATTTGGAGATACTTTTAAACTCAGAGGAGATATGGCAATATCTGAAATCATTTTTTTTAAGTTGATGGGGAAAGGGATGCTATAGGCATTTAAAGGGTGGAGATCAAAAATGCTACACATCCTCTAGTGCCTGAGGTAGCTATCCTCCCATCTCCTCCCCCATAATTATAAGCCCCAAATGTCCGTAGTGCTGAGGTAGAGAAAAATCTGGTCTCTTTTGAATTTAGGGTTCTATGTTTTCCTTCAGTTTCTCTTGCTCTGCAAATTCATGGTTTGTCTCCTAGACCTTAATCATCAGCCTCACTGTTGAGCTCTCAATCATCACTTGCCATCAGGTTTGTCTGTAATTCAAAGAACTCTTTATCTTTCATGAAGATTTGTAGGTTGTTTGGTTCACCTTTGTATGCCCAGCAACGATAGAACATATCAGGTTCTCACTAAGATATTTATTATGAATAAGTCAAATCATGAAACTGAGTCATTGAGTCAGTGATAACATATACTTATACTAAACATATCAGATAATACAGGTGTTTGCTGCTTGTCTTGTTTGCTGCCAGTTCAATGCCCAGTATCATCTCTTGGTTGTTGCTGCACAGCCTGGAGCAACCCAGAGCTGGTAATCACGTCTAAGCACAACTGGATGTGGCCCCAATTTCCTCCACCCCAAAATTGCACCACAGCCTCCAACATTCAGATTGTGTAGAAAAGTATCAATGTAGGGTAAGCATTTCTGCAGCTACTGGTCTTTGAGAAGTCTCTTCTGCTAGCAGTTTATTTATGCCGAACATTTCTCCTTTCTTTCCCTGAGATGAAACCCAGGGTCTCACAGATGGAAAACACATGCTTGCTGTCCCTCTGTCCATTTTAATGCACATTAATGTGCATAAGAGTCCTAGTGTTGGTGTGGGGATGGTGAGGCCTTTCTGGGCTCTACCTGGATCCTGCAGCTCCTGTGGTTTGGCCGGTCTGAGGGTTGAAGGGTGAGGGTGGAGAGATTCACAAAGCAGTGAAGTTTCAAGAGTCAGCCAGCTTTATTTCACAGTCCCTACCGCCATGTACACCTCCTCACATGGCCTCTTATACTAAAGCCTTTCCCTCGCAGCTACTTCTGTACTTCTTCTGGCTCTCAATCTCTGTCTCCCTTTCAGCTGCTTTTTACAGGCTTCCTAATTGGCTTCCAGGCTGACTAACTCCCTTTGCTGATACAACTGCTGCTGAATCTATTGCTGAGTTGCTGATACTAAATCTCTCTGTTGAATCTCGCTGTTGATTCTCACTTCTGCCTATTCTCGCTTCTGCCATTCGCGCCTCTCACACTTCTCTCTTTTAACTCTCCTTCTTATTCCCTCACATCCCCCCATGCAGACCCTCTACCCGCCCATTCCAGGTGTGGGCAGTTCTGATCTTTCAGGTGGGATAAATAAGAAGTTAGGGGAGGGGATACCCATACATGGCCATATTTTATCTTCTTTTTTTGTTTGTTTGTTTCAAGCATAAATGGAATGTGTTCGTTTTAACTTTTACACCATTTATATGCCAGCATGCGCCAGTACTGTGATACTTCCTCTGTTCATAGCTGCCTGGAAGCTAATGTGTAGAATTAATACGAAAAACCATTTTATTTTAATCTGAAGTAGAACCTGGTTTGTTTAATTTGTTGTAAAATGGGTAACAGTTATGTTTCCTAAAATAAGACATTGCATATATGACATCACCTTTCTAAAGAGGTCTTTAAAGTAATTTTCTTTATTTTATATATATACATACACACACATATATGGCATTATTATATGTCATTTAGTTCCAGTTTGTAAATGCCCTGGGATTGGAATCTTAATCTTTCACAGTCTTTAACATTCTGCAGCTAGCACGGGGGTGTCAGCTAGCCATATGTGTTGAAGTTCTCACTTCAGTAAAATTACTTACTTTCCAGTTTGATAGTTTAGTGGGTACAGCATTTGCCTTGCATGCCACTGACCTGGGTTCAATCCCTTTCACCCCATACAGTCCTCTTAGCCTAGCCAGGAGTGATCCTTCAATAAAGAGCCAGGAGTAAGCTCTGAACACCTGGGTGTATCTCCTCCATACAAAAATCCCTAAAAATAAATTATTGGCTTGTTATGTAATATTTAAATTTCTGAGCACGAGCAAATGAAGAAAGAGTTTGAAGAGACTGCTTTCTTGTTTTAAGTTCATTTTTTTTCTCCTTGAGACCAGAGATCTGTTTCATTTTCTGATTTCACTTCTATGAAGATACAGCTAACGAACAATTTAGAGTGCCCAACTTGAAAATGATTCAGTATCAATTAAGCTTTCTAATTGCTGCCAGCAATTTTTTCTTTTTTTTTTTTCACAATGGGATGACTAATGGGGCAAATTTGATGCGAGCTGAACTAAGATGCTATAAATTAATATGTCACGCAAATTTTTAACCTGACTGTTGGAGCAACCCTCCCGTCCACCATCTCTCCTTTGCCTGCATTAACATTTCGTGAATATTCATTTCAGAGGGATGGTGCCAAGGGTACAGAACTGTCCTCTACCTACATTACTGGGAAGTTGTCGTAGAGCTATTTTGATTTACAAGGTGAATTGGTTGGCATTTAGGGGAACAGTTGATAGGAAAATAATTGTCTTGCTTTCTGGCCAGGCCTCCGCCAAGGAGACTGCCCACCTGTTAGAGGCAACCCTTTCTCATTTGCCCTGTCTGCTTCCTTCCATCTCATTGCATTGCTCAGGCCCGTGCCAGTGGAAGGCAGCCAGGTGTGTTGTGACCTGATAGTGGCCCATGGAGGCTGCTGGCTCAGTGCACCGAAGAGGGGCATTCTCACGCCACTGTTTGCACACGAGTAGTGGCAAATGCTGAATGGAATTCGTTTGGCCTGGGGAGATCCTATCCACATCACGCTACTGTTTTTTCTCTTATAACTGGCTTTATCTTTATTGTCTTTTAACTCTGGTGGCATTTGAGAAATGGCCTCAGTGTCACATTTGAAGATATAATTATTTTAATATCTTTAAAGTAGGTACATAAAATGCTAAATGAGACAACCAATGCTTATATTATGTGGGAGTGAACATAATCATTCTGATAAAGAAATAATTTCAGGATAACTTTTGGAAATGTGATTATAAACTTTCAATAGGAGACATCTTAGAAAAATCTCTGGGAGGTTTTTGGAGGCAGTTCTAAATAGTTAGAAGCCTCTCTGGCCTAGTACTCTGGTAGCATTAACTTGGCAAGCCTTGGAAACATTTTATTCATCATATATAAGCAAACATAGCATGTTTGCCTATATATCTAACTCTAGCAGGCACTAGTATTTGCTTTGAAGATGTAAGTAGAATACTATTCAGTTATTACTGTAGGCAGTACTTTTGTTCAGTGCTCATTATAATTCTTTTGAATCATTAAAAATGAAAAATGATTGTTCTTAAACTTAATTTTAAACAAATTAGAAATGTGAATGATTATATTAGGAAATGGTCAGTGAAATGGCATATTATAGTATGTACAATTTAAAACGATTCATTGAAACTCTTGAGGACAGAAATTTGGATTTTTTTGTTATCTGTTTTACTTTCTTGAAATAAAGATCTTTGTCTCTCTTTTTCCTGTTTTAGATTCCTGAGAGTTAAACAATGGAGAAATACTTGACCTTGCTTCTGCTGCTGCTCCTCCTCCTCCAGCATTTCGGAGACAGTGTTGGAAGCCAAACACTTCAGCAGACTCCTTTACAGTTTACACATTTCCAGTACAATGTCACTGTGTATGAAAACTCTGCAGCTAAAACCTATGTTGGGCATCCTGTAAAGATGGGCATTTACCTTACAAATCCATTGTGGGAACTAAGGTACAAAATTGTCTCAGGGGACAATGAAAACCTGTTCAAAGCCGAAGAACACATTCTTGGAGACTTTTGCTTTCTAAGAATAAGGACCAAAGGAGGAAATACTGCTATTCTCAATCGGGAAGTGAAAGACCATTACACACTGATAGTGAAAGCAGTTGAAAAAAGTACTAATGCCGAAGCACGAACAAAGGTCAGGGTGCAAGTGCTGGATACAAATGACTTGAGGCCATTATTCTCACCCACCTCGTACAGTGTTTCATTGCCCGAAAACACAGCCATCAGGACCAGTATTGCAAGAGTCAGTGCCACAGATGCAGACATAGGAACCAATGGGGAGTTTTACTACAGTTTTAAGGATCGAACAGACATGTTTGCCATTCACCCTACCAGCGGCGCCATCATTTTAACAGGGAGACTTGACTTCATGGAGACCCAGCTCTATGAGATGGAGATTCTTGCTGTGGACCGTGGAATGAAGTTGTACGGTAGCAGTGGGATCAGCAGCATGGCCAAGCTAACAGTTCATGTCGAGCAGGCTAACGAGTGCGCCCCTGTTGTAACCGCAGTGACATTGTCACCATCAGAACTGGACAAAGACACCACATATGCAATTGTCACAGTGGAGGACTGTGACCAAGGTGCCAATGGAGAAGTTGCTTCTTTGAGCATTGTGGCGGGGGACCCGCTTCAGCAGTTTCGAACAGTCAGGTCTTCTCCCGGGAGTAAAGAGTACAAAATCAAAGCTGTCGGGGCCATTGACTGGGACAGTCATCCTTTTGGCTACAACCTGACACTCCAGGCTAAAGATAAAGGAACCCCTCCCCAGTTCTCTTCTGTCAAAGTGGTTCATGTGACTTCTCCGCAGTTCAAAGCGGGGCCAGTCAAGTTTGAGAAGAACGTTTACAGAGCAGAGATTAGTGAGTTTGCTCCCCCCAATACGCCTGTGGTCATGGTCAAAGCCACTCCTCGTTATTCTCACTTGAGGTACACTTTCAAAAGTACACCCGGAAAGGCCAAGTTCAGTTTGAATCCCAACACTGGCCTCATTTCCATTTTGGAGCCAGTTAAAAGACAGCATGCCTCCCATTTTGAACTCGAAGTCACAACAAGTGACAGGAAAGTGTCCACTAAAGTCTTGGTTAAAGTCATCAGTGCAAACAGCAACCCCCCTGAATTCACCCAGACAGCATACAGAGCCTCTTTTGATGAGAATGTGCCCGTGGGCACCACTGTCCTGAGTGTGAGTGCACTAGACCCTGACGAAGGCGAGAATGGGTATGTGACCTACAGTATTGCCAACTTAAACCAGGTGCCATTTGTGATCAACCATTTCAGCGGTGCTGTGAGTACCTCCAAAATTTTGGACTACGAGCTGATGCCTCGGGTTTACACACTGAGGATTCGAGCATCAGATTGGGGCTTGCCATACCGCAGGGAAGTGGAAGTCCTGGCTACAGTTACTCTCAATAACTTGAATGACAACACACCCTTGTTTGAGAAAATAAATTGTGAAGGCACAATTCCCAGGGATCTTGGTGTGGGCGAGCAGATAACGACTGTTTCTGCCATTGATGCTGATGAACTGCAGTTGGTTCGCTATCAGATCGAAGCTGGAAATGAACTGGAATTGTTTAGTTTAAACCCCAGCTCGGGGGTATTGTCATTAAAACAATCCCTCATGGAAGGTTTGGGTGCAAAGGTATCTTTTCATAGTCTGAGAATCACCGCTACAGATGGAGAGAATTTTGCCACGCCACTGTATATCAACTTAACAGTGGCTGCCCCTCGCAAGCAAATAAACCTGCATTGTGAAGAGACTGGAGTTGCCAAAATGCTGGCGGAGAAACTCCTGCAAGCTAATAAATTACACAGCCAGGGAGAGGTGGAGGATATATTCTTCGATTCTCATTCTGTCAATGCCCATGCGCCACAGTTTAAAAGTACTCTTCCAATTAGTATTGAGGTGAAGGAAAATCACCCCGTGGGCTCCAACATCATCCTCATGAATGCTACTGACCTTGACACTGGCTTCAATGGAAAACTGGTCTATGCTATTTCTGGAGGAAATGAGGATAGTTGTTTCATTATTGACATGGACACAGGAATGCTAAAAATTTTATCTCCCCTGGACCGCGAAACAACCGACAAATATACCCTGAATATTACAGTATATGACCTTGGTCTACCACAGAAGGCTGCTTGGCGTCTGTTAGATGTCAGAGTTCTGGATGCCAATGATAATCCACCTGAGTTTTTACAGGAGAGCTACTTTGTTGAAGTGAGTGAAGATAAAGAGGTCAATAGTGAGATCATCCAGATTGAAGCTACAGATAAAGATCAGGGTCCAAATGGTTATGTGACATACTCTATTCTCACAGACACAGATAAGTTTTCAATTGACAGTGTGACTGGGGTCGTTCGAATCCTGTCCCCTTTGGATCGTGAAACCCAGCTTGTGCATTACTTAAAGATAGAAGCCAGGGATCAAGCCAAAGAAGAACATCAGCTGTTTTCCACTGTACTTTTGAAAGTATCATTAGAGGATGTTAATGACAACCCGCCGAAGTTCATTCCACCTAATTACCGTGTGAAAATTCGAGAGGACCTTCCTGAAGGAACCATAATCATGTGGTTGGAGGCCTATGATCCTGATGTAGGTCAATCTAGTCAAGTGAGGTACAGTCTCTTGGACCATGGAGAAGGACACTTTGATGTGGATAAGCTCAGTGGAGCAGTTAGAATTGTACAGCAGTTGGACTTTGAAAAGAAGCAAGTCTATAATCTCACTGTGAGGGCCAAAGACAAAGGGAAGCCAATTTCTCTGTCTTCCACTTGCTTTGTTGAGGTTGAAGTGATTGATGTGAATGAAAACTTACACCCACCAGTGTTTTCCAGCTTTGTGGAAAAAGGTGTGGTGAAAGAAGATGTCCCTATTGGTTCATCAATAATGACAGTATCAGCTCATGATGAGGATGCAGGAAGAGATGGAGAGATACGTTATTCCATTAGAGATGGTTCTGGTGTTGGTGTCTTCAAAATAGATGAAGAAACAGGTAGGAATATTCTTTCTCAGGTTTGATCTCCCTTCTCTAAAGTTAGTTTCGGTCCTGTACTAGTACTAGTTCCTTCACAAAACTCCACTGACTTTAATTAGGGTGGAGTGTAGAATCTATTTCTCTCTAAAAGATAGAGCTAGAAATACTCAGATATATAGATAGAAATGTTCATCTTTAAGATACGTTCACACACACAAAAATACTCAAAGGAGTATCTAGATTGATAGATCCATACATAGTTACAAACAGGATTTTAATAAGACTTAAAGGGAAAACTAAAAGGATCCAAGTGAGTTGACATAGCAAAATTCTTTGTAAGATCAATGATCAACGCTGAGAACTGTCTTATAATTCATACTCTTATGTCAGAAACCTCTTTGTTATGCTCTAACTTGAAGAAGTATTCCTAGAGTATTCAGGTTAGTATGTTTGCACTCAATGTTTGAACAGCCCCTGTGCAGTGTGCCGTGCAGAAATTGTTGTCACTTGGGCCCGGGAGATAGCATGGAGGTAAGGCGTCTGCCTTTTATGCAAAAGGTCATCGGTTCGAATCCCGGTGCCCCATCTGGTCCCCCGTGCCTGCCAGGAGCAATTTCTGAGCATGGAGCCAGGAGTAACCCCTGAGCACTGCCGGGTGTGACCCAAAAACCACACACACACACAAAAAAAAAGAAATTGTTGTCACAGAGAAGATTGTTGAAATATCTCTCTCACCCATACAGAACAGAATTTGTAAGGAACTTCTATAATTTTTTTTTTTTTTTGGTTTTTGGGTCACACCCGGCAGTGCTCAGGGGTTACTCCTGGCTCCATGCTCAGAAATTGCTCCTGGTAGGCACGGGGGACCATATGGGGCACCGGGATTCGAACCGATGACCTTTTGCATGAAAGACATACGCCTTACCTCCATGCTATCTCCTGGGCCCCTGGAACTTCTATAATTTGATCATCTTTAACATCTCCAGATTCTGATCCAGTGTCACAAGTATGGTTGCAAAGGGTTGAATTGAGAATGAGAACTTCTGATCTTTAATCCTGCCTCTTTTAATTTGTGAATTTTCTAAACACTTTTCTAAATCACTTTTACCTGCCACATCCCCACTTTTCTACTGTGCCTGGTCTTGAAAGTCTCCAAAGAACTGGGTTGTAAATTAAAGTTGAGACAGTAAATAGAACCAAACCTAAATTTACATTTCCTTGATGACTTAAATGATATCACCATTACTTTTGGGTTTTCCTTTCAAGCTTTCTTTGAGAAAAAAGTGCTTTTATTGTTGCTTTTAAAAAGGTTACTTAGTAGTAGTTTATGGCTCTAAATTTAAGAGCTTGGGGTATTCTTACTTCCACAGAAAGGGAAAAAGAAGGCAATTCCTGAAATCAAGCTTTAGTAGCTTTCAGAGCTGAATTGCAGTGTCAGATGTTTCTAGTGTTAAATTAATGAGGCCGGGGGATGAGTTGGGATTAAGGGAATGGAGTTGCTAAGCGTTTAGAAAACTGTTCTTACAAATACTGAGGTTTAAAGGTGAAAGATAACTTGGGTTTTTGTAGGACATTCTTGCTATATGGTGGAATAAATATAGTAAATTAGATTTATGGTTTTTGAAAGTCATATAGAAGTCATATGGTAATATTTACATATTGATCTGCTATACGAAGCATGTTTTATAGCAATAGAGTCAGTCAGTCAAGGTGTATAGATTTTGGCAAAACTGCTGTCTCATAGTTCAAGTCTTTTTAGAAAAGCCAGTATAACTTGTGTGTGCAGTAAATGTATTCAGTTTAGGTAATGCAAATTATTGTTTGGAATTTGTATCAATAGTTTCTTGGGCATGTTGGAAGCATGGAGAGGTGACTCCGATTAGGAAAGTATGGACAGTTTATGACTGTGAGAGATATAGTACATCAGGTTGGGTGATTTGCTTCTAAGTGGCCAACCCAAATTTGATCCCCAGCACCATATACTATCCCCTAAACATCAACTGGAGTAATAAGCCCTGAGTACAGCCACGTGTGGCCCCACAGACCAAAATAATGATATTGACCATTCATGTCAACCCATAGTGGGCACTTCATTGGACAGGACATTAAAAATCCTGAACCAGGATTTGCCTGGTTCAGGTTTATAATTATAACTCCTTTCTAGAACTTTGCTCTCCAAGCCTATTTCTGCTGGGCACTTTATTTTTTAATTAGCCATGCATGTAATCCTGGACTAAATACTATAGGTATCATGGGACTGATTTGATTCTGAAGACTATGGATCTGTTCATTAAACTGCTGCTTACCTTTACTTAACTTGAAACTCCAGTGCTAGTTGAGTACTATAATCAGATTTTTGTGATATTTTACCTCTTTCAGCATTTTCAAATAGAGTATCATTTATATAATTTTCATAGGATACAGACTATTTCATCAGTCCAGATTCAGTTTTTAGTCTTTAAAAGATCTTTTTAGGGGGCCGGTGAGATAACATGGAGGTAAGGCATTTGCCTTCCATGCAGAAGGACGGTGGTTCGAATCCCAGCATCCCATATGGCCCCCCATGCCTGCCAGGAGCAATTTCTGAGCATAGAGCCAGGAGTAATCCCTGAGCGCTGCTGGGTGTGACCCAAAAACCAAAAAGAAAAACAAACAAACAAAAAAAGCCCAGATCTTTTTAGGGCTGCGGAGATAGCACAGTGGTAGGGCGTTTGCCTTGCATGGGGCCAACTCAGGACGGACTGAGGTTCAGTTCCTGGCATCCCATATGGTCCCCTTAGCATGCCAGGCCAATTTCTAAGTGCCAAACCAGGAGTAACTCCTGAGTGCTGCCAGATGTGACCCCCACCCCCTTTAAAAAATCTTTTTAAAATCCTGCTTAAGTGGGCTAATGTGATAGTGCAACGGGTAGGGTTTTTTGCCTTGTCCATGGCAGACCCAGGTTTGATTCTAGCATCCCATGTACCTTCAGGGACTGATTTTTTATTGCAGAGCCAGGAGTAACCTCTCAACATTGCCAAGTGTGGCCCACAAGCAAAAATTCTGTTTAAGGTGCATCCCAGAGTCATAGACAGTTGGTATTGCCTTGGATGTGACTGACTGAAGTTTGATCCATAGCACCCTATATGATCCCCTGATCCTTCCAGGAGTTTATTGAGTACAGAGCTAGGAGTAAGCCCTGAGCACCACTGGGTGAGGCGCTCCACCCTGCTCTGTGCGACATACTTGACAGAAGTATATGACACCTGCATAATTTCACATTTTAGTTGGTTTTATTTGATTTGCCTTAATTTACACTTCTAAGCATTCACATCATTTTCACTTCAGATATGTGCCTGGTTGCTTTGTTATAAGCTTCAGAGTTTAGTAAAATAGGTTTTTTTTTTCTTCTGGTGCTAGGGATTGAACCCAAGCCTCATGCATGTAAAACATGTGCTTTACCACTGACCCTTGGAATAGAATTTTGAGCATGTCTCCTTTTTGGAATATATTCAGTGACTTAAACAATAATAAAAAGTTACAATATTTTGTTAGTTTTGAAACTTAATAAATGTCTAGAAAAATTATTGACTAGAAGGGTTTGTTTCTGTTTTTTGTTTGTTTGTTTGTTTGTTTTTGAGCCACATCTGGTGACGCTCAGGGGTTACTCCTGGCTATGCGCTTAGAAATAGCTCCTGGCTTTGGGGGACCATATGGGATGCCGGGGATCGAACTCAGGTCCATGCTGGGTCAGTTGCATGCAAGGCAAATGCCTTACTGCTGCACTATCACTCCAGCCCTGTTTCTGATTTTTTAAATTGTAATTATAAAAAGAATTTGTTGACACGTTTATTTGAGGTCACTTTCCAAGGTTGTAATAGGTTGTGCTTAAGGATGTTCCTTTTTCAGTTTGGTTCAATTTTTTTTTTACTATTAGTAAAACCCAGCCCAGTAGGAACACATTCACCTTCTGACTACTTACTTGGGAAGACCGTGTTTTTCATTAAGGAAAAAAAATTTCTACATTTATTTGAGTTGTATTGCTCTTAGGATCTCAGTCATGGCTTTAAGATGGAAATTTATGTTTCAATGAAAGGATTTGGAAAGAATTAATATGAAAGTACAGCTGTTACAACAAGATAAATCATCCTCCATGATATATGGAAGGGGAAAGAAGGAATATATTTTTTCTTACGAGAACCTGGCTCTATTCTTGTCTGTCACAGGGGAGGGTGTTTGCAACAAGCCTCTTGTTTGGAGACTGGCTCCTGCCCTTCTCCAGCCAAGTGGACATAGAAAGAATGCGTAGGCAGTATGGACAGAGGGAATTGCAATTCAGTCAGCCTTGATTGTGGGCCTCCATGGGTGGCCAGGGGATGTTTGGGGGCTTCTGTGTGGCAGAATTATGGATATTTAAGTTAGCGCTTTAATTACTTATGGGTGATGAGAAAAACCTTTTCTCAATTTAGTGTAAGAAATTCTCTGTGGAGTAGGGACCTCTGTTTTTCCCGAGGACCTACTCTCATGACAAGGAATGGGAAACAGAGGATATTAGTGGGCTCAGGCTTCATGACTAAAAATCTATCAAGGGCTGAAAGAAGTGCTGCCTTGGACAGCAGGGACTGCACTTTAGAAGGGGCCAACCCACCTTCAATCCCCAGCATCCAATATTGTCCCCTGAGCCCACCAGAGCAGTCAGGAATAATCCTTGAGCACTGCCGGGTGTGCTCCCCCACTCAGAAATAGAAGTGGGCTACTCTGGCAGGACCTGTTACCTATGTTAAAGCTGCGGTTAGAATTTCTGGCAGCACACCCTTAAATAGATACTGGTGGGAGGCCCAGTTAGGGAGTTATGGATTTTGCTGGTGAAGGCGCTTTTGTATCACTGTCTCCTCCCTGAAGAGGCAGCAGCTGCTGTCCTACTCTTTTTGTTCTCCTCTTAGGAAAGTGGAAGAGCAAAAAAAAAAATAACTAATTTCCTAGGCACAGTGAAATTGAAAATCAGATGCTGGCAGAAATAAGTCATGAGAATGTCACAGTGACTCTGGGAGTACAAATCCTCCCCTTCGAGTGCGTATGTGGTTTTGAGTTGAGGCAGAACATAGTAGTTGCTCCAGGGAGAGGATCCTCCTTTGAAGCAGGATGATATTTAAGTTGAAAATGAGACCTACTTAGGAGCATTGAGTAAGCCAAAGTCAACAACAATAGAATCAGAAGACCCAAACTACACCAAGCTAAACACAAATGGACTTGCTACACTAATAGTCCAGGGGGCTAAAGATGGAGGTATGGGATGCATGCTAGGAACTATGGCGGAGGAAGGGCAACACTATTGGTGGGAATGGCCCTGATTCACTGTCACTGTGTGCCTGAAATATAACTGTGAAAGACTTGTAATTCACATGGTCTCAATAATATTTAAAAAAAGAAAGAAAGACGGACCAGGGTGATAGCACAGTGGTAAGGCATTTGCCTTGCATGAGGCCAACAGGCCAAAACAGGATGGACCCGGTTTGAAATCCGTCATCTCATATGGTCCCCCAAGCCTGCCAGGAGCAACTTCTGAGTGCAGAGCCAAGAGTGATCCCTGAACACTGGCACCAGGTGTGACCCCCCACCAAAAAAGAGACCTAATTAGAAATCAAAAGGAAATTAATTCAGTCTTATATTATTTATTTATTTATTTGGGCTTTTGATCACACCCACCAGGTCCAGGGGTTATTCCTGGCTCAGCCAGAAATTGATCCTAGCAGGCTCGGGGGCAGGGGGGACCATATGGGATGCCAGGATTCGAACCACCACCTGTCCTGGGTCGGCTAATTGCAAGGCAAACACCCTACAGCTGTGCTATCTCTCCGGTCCCTCCATCTTATTTTTAGAGAAAACAGGATCTGTTTTTCTTGTGTTGTTCCTTTGGTATTAAAGAAGATGGTAGGTTGACCTGGGCTTGGCTTTAAGTCAATGAATATAGGTGTTGGGAGTGGTTACTAGCAAAGCTCCAAGAATTGTGATGCCCAGTGATAATATGAATGAATGTCCTTGAAGTGCCTCACCCTGTGTAATCCTCAGTGAGGTGGAAGGGCAGAACTTGGGGCTCAGAGGGTGGTCCCTGAATGTGCTTCCAATAGTCGTAATTGTAATGATAGGTATCAGTATAATAATAATAATAAGCTAGACCCTGTTATAGGCTGTTGTCATGTGAGCATTCAGTATGTTTCTGTTGATTTACTCCTCACAGCTGCCAGGTAAATACTGTTCCTTCCTGGTGCAGAATCTTTCACAGAGGTTCAGTAACTTGTCCTAGACTACTTGGGCCGTAAGTGGCAAACCTAATGCAGACACTATATACTTAACTGCTCTGCCCTTTGAAGAACCCTGAAATACTTTGCAGGTGCCCTTTGAAAACCATGAGTTGAGTGAGATTTAGGCTGTCCTGGGTGGGGTTGGAGACTTGAATCCTAGATTTGAGGCTTAAATCAGGAGGGAGCCTTAGATCTAAGAAGCTTCTCCTATAATTTTTTGGTTTTCAGCATGACATGCTGCTAGTTAGTACACGCAGGAGAATAGGAATTCAGAATTACAGTGATATTTTATTCCAGTGACGTTCTTAGCAGGTTAAAAATAGTGATTGTTGATAGTGAACTTTGCTCTCCAGTTGAGATGAATGAACAGTTGCATTACTCATGTTTGCAGTTGTGAGCGGAAGGCACATAAAAGCATATAAGAAAAATGACTGCCTGCCTGCCTGCCTGCTTGCTTGCTTGCCTCTACAGGATGTGGATTGTTTGGCGGCTTTTGTTATCCAATGTTTTAGAAGTTGAATACTTGCTTGGGTCCCAGCTAACATTCAGAGCCAAGTGAGCCACTGCTCTCTGCTCTTCCTCTCTGAATTGAGTTACTTGTCATTGTTCTTTGCATTGTCCTTGATGCCGTGGTGGCCTTCACAGCCATCTGTTAAATAGTGGCAGAGCCCAGCTTGAACTCCTTTCCTTTCATCCCTCTTGGAAGAAATCAAAACTATTTTCATGTTCTAAGGGTACTGAGGAGTTAGGCATTATAACTTGATGAATGGCTTCTATGAGTGACTTTTATGAGATTCTATGCTCAGTTAATATTTGGTGTGTTTTTTTTTCATAATGCTTGTCTTTCCAAATTATGAATTAGGAGTAGATTTGAAAATTGTGGCTCCTGTGTTATTAAAAGTTTTAAAACTATGTGTTGTCTGTTGCTTTTAAAAATATCACATAGTTTGCATTTATTGGCTGTTGTGGGTTATTTGAGTCCATATGGTTGTATTGGCTAACCATATGTTTGTACCAGTTTGTTACCTGGTGATTACCTTTGTGGCACTTGTTAAAAAATGAACAAATCAAGGTAGTTAAAAACAGTACAGATTCTTTCCACACCACTATAAAGGCAAACTTGCATGTCTTTGCTACTAGAAATAAATGGTCCTAGAAAGATAGCTGCCATTGGAGAACATATGCCTCTTATTGAGTGGGCAGTTGTCCAGTTTCAGAGCTGAGAGTAAGTGTAGGGAACTATTTGCATATATGTGTAAAAACTCATATTTGTGAGTTAAATTTTTTTTGTAACCCCTGTGATGCTCAGGGTTACTCCTGGCTCTGTGCTCAGTAATCGCTATTGGTTTGGGGACCATAGGGGACACCGGGGATTGAACCTAGGTCCGTCCTGGGTTGGCTGCGTGCAAGGCAAACGCCCCACCACTATGCTATTGCTTGGCCCCTTTTGTCAGTTAGTTTGCCTGCCAATTTTGTTATACTCTTTTCAAAATATCTGATAATGTATTGAACTTAGGTCATTGTTGGCCTCCAGATGCCTGAGTAAACTGTTGAGAGACTCTAGAATATTTTAAATTTTATCTTGAGGAAAATCTGCTGTTAACTGTTTCAATTTTAGCCTAATTGACTTTTTTGTCAATTACTCAGTCTTTCTTAAAGCTCTGTCTAGTTGTGGTTATTTGACCTACCTGTATTTTTATGACTGTCTGCATTTTCTTTATTACTGTATCGTCAAGAACATGGATTGACTACTTCCTGCCAATTTCTAGGCTACTTCTCATGCATTCTGTAAACTGTTTCATCGAATTATCACAATAATCCATGAGCAGTATTAGATGTCATATATTCTGATCATGTATAAAGATAGGACAGGTCTTCGACATTGTGCTATGCCATTTGCTTTGTATCATTGGATTTTAAAATATTGAAATTATTTTTGAAAACTAAGTAGAAATTTTTTTGAAAACTAACTAATAGTAGAAATGTGTGTGGTGTAAAGAGTGATTGATAAATTTGATGCTAAGGAGAAGGTTCCTGAGCACAAGTATTCTATTGCTCAAAGAATCCTTAAACTGTTTCCATATCTCCTTACCTACAGGGCAAGCTCTCTGGCACGCCTAAAACTCCCTCATAAACCTGCCACTCCCCTCCCAGTTTCCCTCTGTTGTGAGCCTCTATTTGTTCCCAGTGAGCTTTGGTGACAGAAGCCACTCTGGGCCCTTTGTTTCCATTTGCTCCACCATTACCTAGTCCATTGACCACTTGATGGACTCATCCCTTTTCACTTTGCTTCATAAATCTTTGTTGACAGACTTTCCCCTTTAATAGAGCTGATTATTTTCTTGCTTCCCAACCTCCCTTGTTCCTAATTGCATCACTGTAATGTAATTATTTATTTACATGTCCTTTGGTCTTTTTCCTCTAAACTATCAGCCCTCTGTGTGGGTAAAGTCTAAATCTTTTCCTGTTGGAGTCTTCAAACAGGCCCTCAATAAATAGTCTTAGGTTGGCCCCAGCTATTGTTGCTTCTCCTGATATGCCAGGCAGTTAGGTACTTTCTACTTGTGTTACCTGCATGTATGATCTACAGATTGTGTGTCTATCTCTTATACCTGCCTCCTGCAACTCAAGGACAGAAAGTCACTCGTACTAATTTTTCTGCCCTAAATGCAGTGGCTGACATAACTGTACCATGCGCATTGCTTGCTCAGCTAATAAACTGATTGTAACATATCAAGATCTTTATGATGGTTGAGTGAAGCCTTTCATCTACCACCCAGATACCGTTTCTAGACCATCCAGACAGTGGTTCTTAATGTTTTTGGTTCAGGGAAATACCTGAGTGTCTGTTGAAAGCTGGATATTCTACCTTCAGAGATTCAGCCATTTGCTTCAACATCAAGGAGTTCATCAAGTGCTGAATTCATTCATACATGCTTAGCACCCATGGTTATAAGTGTGTCTCCTCTTCCTCCTGCCATATTGCTAATCTTCGGAGGAGAGTTGACAATACAAGTTCTCAAAAGTAAGACCAGGGTGTTGAGGATGATTATAATATAATGATAGTGACAATCACAAGCATTTGTGTAATGCGCTACAGTCTGCGAGTATTTCTATATACCTTATATGCCATTAAATCTCATACATGCTTAAAATATACTATATTTAAAGATCGTAGATACACCTTTACAATTGTCCTTTACAAAGGACAATTAGAAATTATTTTCTCTATATTTGTACGTGTACTTAAAATGGCTCAGGAAGTAAGATGTCATTCAAGTTTGTTTCCAGATGAAATAATCTGTCATCCTTTATAAACCTGTATCAGAATAGGGTTTCCCACCCTTGCCTTTGAGGTGTACATGGAAGTTGAAATGACTTAGTTATGACTTAAATAAGCACATTTAAATCTGAAAGTAAAAAACTATCCAGTTTTTAAGCAGTACTGGAGAGAAGGTTTGGATCTTTAGCGGTCCACATACAGTAAAGTAGAAGTACTCCATTGCTTACTTGTTAGTGTGCCTTTGTTTTGTATTATTCTTTATTACTAATCAGTCACAAAATTCAAATTTCCAGTAAACTTACTGATAGACTGAATTTGGTGGGAAGAGAGCCTGGGACACATACTGGCTGTGCGTAAGGGTCACTTCTGGTAACATTCATGAGACATAAGAGGTGGTGAGTATTTAACTAAGGTCACAAAGCAACTACATATAGGAAAAGTGGTACTTAGTGGTTATAACTGGCTCTACATGTAGTAATCACTGCTTGTGGGTCTTGGGGGTCTCCATGGGGTATCGAATCAAACCTCGGTGAGCTGTGTGTAAGGCAAGTGGACTATCTCTCCTGGGCCCTAAAGTTTTTTTTTTAATTTTATTTATTTTTTTTGGAGTGGTCACACTGGTAGTGCTCAGAAATTGCTCCTGGCAGATCTGGGGGGACCGTATGGGATGCCAAGAATCGAACCAGGATCCATCCAGTGTTGGCCGCATACAAGGCAAACCCCTACTGCTATACTATCAATCTAGTCCCCCAAAGTTTTATTTTTAATTTATTTTATTTTTTGAGCAAGTATAGTTTTAATTGAAACTTATTTAGAGGGGAGGGGAAAGGAAAAATATATGTTGGAGACAGATCACAGGCTTCTCCAGAGTGGAAATAGGCAACCCAGGAAGGCAGCAACAAGCAAGTAAGATATGCATTTGAAAGAGAACACAATCTTGAAGTATTAGCCAAAAGTTTCTTTTCAAACATTGAACATTCAGGGGCCGGTGAGATAATAGAGGTATGGTGATTGCCTTGCATGCACATGGATGGTGGTTCAAATCCTGGCATCCCATATGGTCTCCCAAGCTTGCCAGGAGCGATTTCTGAGCGTAGAGCCAGGAGTAACCTGTGAGCGCTGCCAGGTGGGAACCAAAACAAACAAACAAGCAAACAAACCCAAACAAACATTGGACACTCGAACTATCCTTTTACCTTCAACCCCTTCATGGTGTTTTTCTGCAAGCTCTCTATAAGGGAAGACACATTGTAATACCTACTGGGCCAGGTTGGTCCTGCTAATTTGAAGCTCTTTTATGTTGTCTCAAGAACTTAAAGTCTTAAGGCACAGACTTTGGAAGAAAAGTTCACTTGGGCAAACACCCTCTTGCAGATTTGGGTGTCTTCCCAACCATGTTGATGTAAAGACAAACAGTTCTAGTACGAGGAGCTCAGGATCACCTACTTTTGTTAAAGCATGTCATGTGCTCACTACACCTTGTCTGGAAAGGCCTCGAAAAAATTTTCCCCTATCAAATAAGATAAATCAGTTTACTTTGTATGTTATTTGGCTGAAATTTGAGCTCTTAAAGGACCAAGAGCATCTAGTATAGGAATATAAGGATTGAATCCTTGACACTCTATGGTCCCTCAAGTGTCTCCAGTGATACCCCAGAGTACATACATCCTGGTGTGGCCTTCCCACATCTCCTCTTCAAAAGAAAAGAAATTTGTACTTTTTTTTTTTTTATTTTATTGTTTGTTTTTGGCTACACCTGGTGACGCCAGGGGTTACTCCTGTCTATGCGCTCAGAAATCACTCCTGGCTAGGGGGACCATATGGGACATTGGAAGATCGAACCCAGATCCATCCTAGGTTAGCTGCGTGCAAGGCAAGTGCCTACCGATGCGCCACCACTCTGGCCCCAAGAAATTTGTACTTTTGAAAGGTTTTTAGATTAGTGTTTTTTTTTTTTTTAAATTTTCTGGTATCTCTTGATGAATTTTCTAAAGTTAAATAAAAAGTTATTCTTTCTAGAGATTCAAAGTGTTTTTTGAAATGAAATTTATTGAATTAAATAGAGTGCATAAATATTCCTTCAAACAGAAATACTTGTATATTGTCTGTCTCTCTTGATTACTTCTGCTGATGGTACTATTTAATTATAAACAACTCCTTCCATAGCTTGGTTGACTTGAGAAGCATTATTGGCCAAACTATTTCAAGAAGAATATAAGAAAACTAAGATGATTTTCCTCATTGTAGTGACTGTATAAATAAAGGTTTTTCTAAGCATTCATTTGCGCTTTGCTTTCTTACTACTTACAGTCCCTGATTTCAAACTTATCCATGTGAATAGGGAGCATTTGGTAGTTTACTTTTTGCTTTTCTAAATCATAAGAAATTCCTAGGTTGATTATAGGAGAGGCATAAAATCTGTACTTGAAGTCAGTTTTTTTTGTGAATGTAGGTAGAGATCTGTTCAGAGGAGGTAAATTTAGTGCCTAAGAAAGGTCAAGAGTTAAGAAATAAGGAGGTAATGGGTAGTTTGTGCTAGATATGATGGGGGAAAATTAGAGGACTTCATGGAGTTAAGTAATAGAAACTGATCCAAAGCTGAATTGAAACTTCCTGACTTTGGGTGGATTTTCTAGACCCAAGGACACCATAGTGTGTGTGAGTTGTGTGTTAAATTGCTGTATTTAACCTTTTGTTGGGAAATAAGCCTCCCTATAATTGAACTTTTAGTAACCACAATTAATTGAGGTCACAATTTTGTGGGCTAATTTGGGCTACATTTGAATGGGGTTTTTCTTTGCCGATTTCAGGGAGGCTCATTTATGTGTTGGGTCAGTTGCTCAACAGTTGTTATAAGGTGCTGATGTTCCCTGAGGCCAAGTGCTATTAGGCCTCTGTCTGTATTTATACTACTTCACCTAGAGTTAGTCACATGGAGGCTGAGAGTTCTGAGGTGGTGAACAGAGCAGCAAAATACCTGTGACCTACCTTCAGAACGCAAACATTGTCACAAACATTGTCACGCCTGACTCCACCTTGATAAAAGGAATTGGGAAGATTGCCTTCATCCATCAGCACACCCCAGAAACCTCCTCTAAGATACTTTCCAGATACTAAATGTAAATCAGAATTAAAGGCTTTTGAAATTTTTTCCTCTGGGAAATATCTGTGTTTTCTTAAAAAACTAAACTTTGCTGCCTTTCATAGTAAGCTGGATTTAAAACTTTTCTGTGTTAATTTTGAAAATATATTTACATTTAAATAAGTTAGAATTTAAGCAGAGATACCAGAAGTGTGAATGAAGTCTAAGTCTAAAGATATCAAAGAATTAGTCTTTCTTCTTTTCAATTTCAATTCCTCTCATAAAGATTTTTTATGTCTAGTGGATTTGAGAATGCTAACTTTTGAACAATATTTTGATAATGAAAGAGATGATACAAAAAAAGTAGCAAGTTCTTGACTTTGGCTTCTCGATAGTATTTTGTCCTAGGATCATGTTTTTTGCTAAGTTTTTGAAAATTATTCCTATATTACTTTTCTTAGAAGGTGAAAGACTTGGAAGAAAATGGAATGGAACGTAAATGGGAGATTTGTGGACCTGAAAATAAAAATCAAATAGGGAGAGAATATATATTTCTAGGTTTGGTATCTTTAGGCAGATAAATGAAAATGTGATTAAAAATAACTTAAAGGTGTATTTTTACTACCAGGTAGTTCTGTATTGAATATAGCTTTTTTATAGTTATGGAACATACATGCAACAGAATTGGAAAATGTACATGGAAGTTGAAACTTGTATCTGATTCAAAAATGTATCAGCTCATAAACTTCCTCATGATTCTGCATGGAAATTTTGGGCGTTGGCTCCCTTGAACACATTGGCATTTGTAATGGAAAAGAAAACTTGTGATTATCTCTAGCAGACTCTTAGAGAAGATGAAACAAGGGAAAGAATAAGCAAGTAAAATAATCATTATTAAGTGAAGAAAGGATAATTGACTTCAGTAAGACATGTTTATGTATTGTTAAGTTTCTTGAGAAGAGTGTAGTGATTATCAACTATCCATATGGCTTCTTTTTGTTTCGGGGCCACCTCAGTGATGCTGGAGTGGAAAGGGGAACCATGGGTGCCTGAGGTTGAGCCCAGGGCTCCTGCATACAGAATACCTGCTTTCAGTCCTTGAGTTCTCTCTCTGGCCTCCTGATAGTCTTACTTTGGACAAATTCTTCCATAAGATGAAGTTGAGGTTTCATTACAGAAGTTTAGTTAAAAATGCTATTAAAAATCTTGAAAAAAATCTTGAAATACTGGGCCAGAGTGGTAGCACAGTGGTATGAAGTTTGCCTTGTATGCAGCTGATCCAGGACAGACAGTGGTTAGAATCCCCGGCATCCCATATGGTCCCCCAGCCAGGATCGATATCTGAGCACAGAGCCAGGAGTAACCCGAGCACGCCAGATGTGACCCAAAAACAAAAAACAAGAAAAAATCTTGAAATACTGAAATCTTGAAATAATTATTCTATCAGTAAGTTGGGGGTCTTGAATGTAGTATGTGGATCATTTGTTTTGTGCTTGTTTCCGGGTCACAGCAAGAGTCAAGGATGACTCTTGACTTAGTGCAAAGGATTACTCATTGTGGTGCTTGGAAAATCCACAGATTGTTTTTTTTTTTTTTTTTTGGGTCACACCCGACAGTGCTCAGGAGTTACTCCTGGCTCCATGCTCAGAAATTGCTCCTGGCAGGCACGGGGGACCATATGGGGCACCGGGATTTGAACCGATGACCTTTTGCATGAAAGGCAAATGCCTTACCTCCATTCTATCTCCCGGGCCCCCCATAGATTGTTTTATGCAAGTCTTTTTACAACTATTTTGGGAGTATAGATGATCTGCACTGTGCAATAATGTACATGTATCTGCACGTGTATTCTGCATGTACAGTATATATAATATTGATCTGCCTTATACAGTCAGTACTGTTATGTAAGCTCAAATAGGTTCAATAAAACAATTCACAGACAAAAATAGATTAAAACATTTTGCATTTTTTTGTAGGTTACAAAAATGTGAGAAATGTAAGCAAATTTTTTGTTTTGTTTCTGGGTCATACATAATGTTGGTGGTTTTGGGCTATACCTGACTGTACTCACGGGTGACCTCTTGTGATGCCAAGAGGAACATACAGTTCCTCTTGAACTGTATGTTTAAGAAACATATAGTATGGGGATTTATACCAGGCTGTGGCCACCACAGCCACATGCAAGGCAAGTGTCTTGTTTCCTTTACTCTAAATAAAGCCCAAATAGAGCTTTTTAATTTGATAGCAAAAATAATTTTAATGTAGTTTAATCTAGTATCTCAAGAGTATCATTTTTTTGCATTAAGCATTAGAAATCAATGAGATTTTTTTTCTTTTATTCCATAGAAGCTTTAAAATTCAGTCTGCATTTTATACATATCAGCTCCTCTAAATTTGGATAAACCCATCTCAAGTGGCCACTGCAGTGGTACTGTTTTAGGATTGATGTGTTCATCTGGTTTAAAGAATACAGTTATTCATTGGTATCCACAGGCAGGCTGGATCCATTTGAGAATCCATCTCAAATACTAACATCTGTAGCTGTTCATATCCCTTATGTAAATTGGTACATTATTTGCACACTGAATCTACACTTCTTCTGATAGATATTAAATAATCTCTAGATTACTTTTAACACTTAATAATTGTGACTGCTATGTATATAGGCTTGATGTTGAATTATTTAGGGATAGTGATTAAAAAATTAAGTATTCAATTCAGTACAGGCACATCATAATAAGCCTAACTGCCTAGGCTGCATTTCCAAATCTCTCAGCTTAGTTAAGCCAACGCAGATAGGGAGGACCAATTGTATCTGCATTTCAAGTATGGTTCAGTCACCAGTTGAGATGATGGCCTTATGGTTGTTTGCTGTACCCTGGTGTCACAGAGGCAGAAAGAGTTAAGTGTTTTCTGCATGTGGAATTGAGTTTTGTGTGGGAGCCAGACAGACACTCTATTTTAATGATATTTGGTGAGGACATTAAAAGCCCATCAGGCTGGTGTTGCAGAAAATGTCTTTGTCAAAGATGCTGATGGCTTAAATCCTGGCATGTCTTTTAAAATATTACAGCAAAGCATTTCTTATGATGTTGAACTAGTGTCAAAAGTAGATGAAAACTCATTTCTTGATCGTCTCACTTGGGCTATCTCTTACTTTGTGTTAATGGATATAGGAAAACAACCTAACAGCTAATTTAAAATTAAAACTTATATTCAATTAAAATTGTTCATTGATAGCATACATGAAATTTTTAGCAAATTTTTGTCTTTTAGGATAATATCTTTTGTTAATTTTACCCCATTCAGATTGCTTTTAGGAATAGTATATTTGTAATTCTAATTTGGCTTGGCATATGAGAGACACACATATTTATTATGAAAATATCTAATGTTGCAAACTTTTATTTTGCAGAGTAATTTCCAAAAGATTTTACTAGGGCCAGTCTGCCTATTTTCAACTGAAGAAAAACCTTCAGTAATTTTCAAGTCCCTATGCATATGCAAAACTGTTAAGTCTGTATAAGTCAACACCTCATAGTGTTTTATACTTTGCTTTGGAATTATGGGCAACAATCCAATAAATCAAGTCAAAAAAATCAATTTTTGTTAAATTGCTTCTTGTGCTGTTAAGGTGTTCTGTTACTTTCAGCTTCATATTTTTAGGTTTAGGAATTTTCTGTGTGAAGTCTGGGTTGTGCCCCGAGGGATGATTTTTCCACTCATATTCATGCTAGGCACGATATTTTCCATGGCATTGAAATGACTGCAGGTTGTTAAAACCTGCAGTGCCATCTTGCCACAGCTCCTGCTTGTCTACCTGAAACACCATTGGAGCTTTAGCAGTTGCACACCAAAAGTTGTGAATGAAGCTTTAAGTAAATGTGTTTATTTTGTGCTTGATGCCTCCTGGGAATCTGCTGAAGCCACTGAAGGGAGTTTTTTTTTTTTTTTTTTTTTTAAACCCCTGTGTGGTGAACAAACCATCAGAGTGACAGGTAAATAGCATTCCTTAGTAAAAGCATGAACTCTTCTCCTCCTCTCCCCTTCAGTTCTTCAGGGTTGTTGAATGTAGGGATTGTCTGCTGGGAACCCTGTTGTGTGATCACTGCTGGGTTGGCTGAAAACAGAGCTGCCCTGGGGCCATCTCACGGCAGGGGACATGCTAAAGCCCATGTGAAAAGGCCACATGGGTGCTCATGATTACCCTATGAACAGGAATCATTTAGGGCTTCAGAGTACATATTAAGGACCTATTAACTTCTTCAGGCTTTTCCTCAAATTGTAAAGACACTTGGGAGTGAGGAATAAAAAGAGGAAATTGTTGCCAAAGCCTGTGAAGGTGTGTTTTTTTGTTTTTTGTTTTTTTTTGTTTTTTTGTTTTTGGCCACATTTCTGTGGGTCATCTGTTGATTTGCAAATTTATTTCCTGCTGGGCTATTAACTTTTGAAGTCTTGAATATCTTAGAAAGGAAGTTTGGAAATGATTAGTAATGCTGATTCTTTTCTTTGAAGAGTTGGTTGACTCTTCTAACATTTGGGCAAAATCAAGCAAGGAACTACTTGCTTTTAAAAAATGAGCTTTATTTTCCAATTTAAAAACCTAGAAGAAGTTAGAAAGCATGAAAACTATTATAGAGAAGGGACAGTTTCTTAAAACAATATGATGCCACTGAAATTTTCTGGACACCCAGGTAATATGGGTAGTAACACCACCCAGTTTTTGAATACTTGCTTTGTGTCCTCTCTTCGCCCTAGCATAAGTTCTAGGAAGTGGAATTACTGGGTGAAAGCTCAAACTTTGAAAGGTTTTTCATTCTAAACAGATTGCTGCATTTTCATTTAGAAATAGCCCTAAGTTTCATCAGTAGTTTGAGAACTCATTTCTATAATTCTTGCTGCCATTGAATGTTGAAAGACAAAAACCCAAAGTCAACAGAATTGTTGGTGAAAAAATAATTGACCCTATTCAATAGTCAACTATCATTAATTGAAATAGTGGGTATTAATTTTGTGACACGCAGTTTTGGTCATGCGCTTGAAAGTTCTTGTGTTTATAAACAGTACCTTTGGAAGAAGTACATTGAACTTATTCGTATTTTTAAGATCTTTGTCCCAAGTGGAATGCTAATATTTATTTCTTTACATTAAATGATGCTTTGTAATAAACAGTATTCCTATGTGTCAGACAAAGCTCCTATAGGGAAAAAAATTAACCTGGGCATTGCCTTTTAATTTCACTTGTATAGACACTGTTAATATTAAGGAGCTGCTTAATGGGGCCAGAGAGATAGCGCAGCAGTAGTGTGTTTGACAGATCTGGGTTCGATTCCTGGCATCCCTTATGGTCCCCCTGAGTCTGCCAGGAATGATTTCTGAGCGCAGAGCCAGGAGTAACCCCTGAGCAATGCCGAGTGTGGCCCCAGAACAAAAAAAGAATTTGCTTACGAGGATTTTTGAACTTTAGCTTTGATATAAGGGCTTTTCAAATGAAAAATGTGATTTTACCATTAAAACCAATAATACAATTTCTCTCATCCTTCCCTCTGAGGAAAGGAAATTATAAATTAATTCATTGTTCTGTGCCCATAATATTGTGTACTCAACAGCATAGTGATTTCCACAAATAATCTTATTTGTGGGGTGATTTGAAAACAGATAATCAAAGATCTGTTATGAAATGATAAGTAGTTCCTTGGCAGCTATTATCTCAAGTACTTGGGAAAGACTGCAAGGCTGAAAAAGATACATATCTCTATTCAAAATACAGTTGAATATAGTTGGGTTTTTTTGTAAAAAAATTTGACAATTTTAAATGGATTGTTTAGGTGTTTGATACAACAATTAAACATTAAAATTTAATTTTGATTAATTTGGAACTTAAATGAGCTCAAAAGATTTTTAGATTTAATTGAGAATAGCAGTTGCATTTAAACAGAGCAGATCCAGTTATTATTAGGTGAATGCACCTAAATATGCTGAGGGATATTTATTGGGCCACTAGGAATAAAAGCCTACTCATTAGAAATTGGAGAATATTTTTCCTTTTGTTTAGCATCATCTTGTGTACTTATCATCGCAGGAGCTCTTAGAAATTACCTACCAATAAAATGGTAAAGTTGGGAGGGAGGATGTCGGGGGAAGAATAAGAATTTCTACATGGTTTCTTTAGATTTGGGTAGGGAAGAAAGCTCACGAGTAAATATGATACAAAACATTTTCTGCGATCAGTGCATTAGGGACCCATTCTAAAGAATGCAGTCTTGAATGAATGCATCTTTAATCATCTGGAAGTAAGAAATCCATTAATTCTCTAAACCAGATAGTGATTGTTTTAAAGGAACAGTTGGTTGACTATAGCTCTTCAGGCTTTATTTACCAATGCTTACTTCCTTTATATATTTGAATTCTGGCTTGAAGGTATTTTTCAGGGGCCAGAGCAAAGGTGCGGAGTGGTAAGGTATCTATCTGCCTTGCCAGTGCTAGCCAAGGATGGACCGTGATTTGATCCCCAGCGTCCCATATGGTCCCCCAAGCCAGGAGCGATTTCTGAGCACATAGCCAGGAGGAACCCCTGTACATCACCAGATGTGGTCCAAAAAACTAAAAAAGAAAAAAAAAAGTAATTTTCTAAAGTGAAGCATAGCCCAAGAATTTCTAGTGGGTATCTAAAGTCTATTAATTTATTTTAGTTTTAGAACTGACACAGTCAGGGTTTTTAACAGAAATACAGAGTTAATTCTAGTAGATTTTCACATCCTTGGTACTTAGAAATAGAATATCTGGGGGGCCGGGCCGTGGCGCTGGAGATAAGGTGCCTGTGCTAACCTAGGACAGACCATGGTTCGATCCCCCGGTTCCCCATATGGTTTTCACATAACCAGATGTATACTGGCTTTATGGAAGTCAGAGACGTGCTTTAATTACAGATTCCTTTGTCTAAAAAAAAAAATTACCTGACTGAAATTTACTGACCAAGTGCTTCAAAAGAGTTAAAAAGTGCCCCTGAGATATATTTAAGGGAAAAGTTAACTGGGATAAATAGAAAAAAAAGTTATATATAACCCTTAGCTAATACTAGAAAGTAGGAAAGCAGTCTCAGAACACTCTTTGTTACTAGTTGCTGGTTGTAAAATCTGTTCTGATTTTAAGAGAATCTTAATGGAGAATTTTCATTTCAAAAAGAAATTTGTATGTCTCTACTTACAAGAAATCAAACAAAAACCAATGGAGAGTTTGATTTTCTTATCAGCTTTCTTATTGTAGTGATTATTTAATGTTCTCTTGATTACAGTTCTCTATCAGCTGCTTGAAATGTTACTTAAGGATCCGAGTGCTTTATTAAAGCTCATTCATTCATGAAATGTAAGGCTTCATTCTTTCCTTGTGAGAAGAGCTTCATGTGAAAAATGAAGCTTTGCCTTTTTGGAATGCTTTGTTTGATCTAAGTAAAGGTAAATGCCCTTGGAGTGCCCTTCCTGTAATGAAAGAACAGTGAGGTGAATGAAATTTATGCCAGATAAGACAGGAATGTACTTCTTGGCTACTTCATTTTTGTCTTGGAGACTCTGGTTATATATACTTCACCTTTCTTGCCCAAGGGATGGGGCATTGGCTTTCTTCCTTTCTGAGATGCTGTTTTCTGCTCAACTGGATTTGATGATTGAATTCCTAAAATTCATGACCTGATGTTTGTGCAGAAGTTGTCAAAAATAATAGATAGCCATTTTCAGTTAATCAAAGTGAACATAGAATAGTAAATGAAAACCATTATCTTTTTGTTTAATGTACTACCCTGTTCAAAGGTTATCCTTCCTTTAGATATGTTAAATTTTTACTTTTTTATTAACCTATTCAAATTACTTGAAAATGTCCTACTGTCTCAGTGCTGACAATAACTACTCGTGAGGCCTGGAGAAATAGCCACAGATCTGACTTTGTTCTCTAGTACTCCCTAGATCAGTGCATCCCAAGAGTGATCTCTGAGCACAGGAGTAAGTAAGCCTTGAGCACTGTTTGGCACTGCCCCAACTCCCCCAAAACAAACAAATTAATAACAACAACAACAACAACAACAAAAATCAGTTACTACTGTTATGGTTAGAGATTTGTGTATGTTTTTACCACCCACCCTCCAAGTTAATGATTAACATGTCATTCAGCATGAAGGAATGTTGCTTGCTTTGAAGAACACATGGTAATTATTTTAAATTTCCCTGAAGAAGTTTTTGTAGTTATTTCATTTTCTTGAAAACGGGCCAAATGTCACTTCCACTTTCTGAGCACTGGAATGTTCAGGTGTGGAAGGTAGACACATTCTTCCATGGGGGG